>JAYMFT010201896.1:0-11659 GCA_038088735.1 Panulirus argus
TATATACATACATTAACTTATCTATTTATTATTTATTATACTTGATCGCCGTGTGTGTATATGTACTTTCGATTATATATACATATATTAGTAAGAGGAATCAGTACAAGAGAGTAATAGTCAACGAGAGAGCGAGAGAGAAGATGAAACCAGTCGGTTCATATCTAAATGAAACAACCCAGAAAGTATGGCATAGACTGAAGGCAACGATGATATAAACTACTGAAAATCCGAGATCACGAAACAATACAAACACCGAACACTCTTGGCTCCTTGAAGCCTCAGAGCACTCAGGGAGGCTCCAGTTATCAATCGATATGCACAGTGCACAGTTTAGCTCGGTGAATCTCCTTTCAAAAACTAAAAGATACAACACAAAAACATACATGCACCACTTATGCCAGGGGGCCTATGAATAAGGCACCAAAACACACGCTTCGCGAAAAATACTCATTTACAAACACCTGTACATACTTCAGCCTTCTCTTTCATTTTAACTAATTCCTTCCCCTGTCCCAGCTCTTCTTCTCTAACCATGATACAAAGAGAGAGAGAGAGAGAGAGAGAGAGAGAGAGAGAGAGAGAGGACATGGGAGTTAAAGAGAGGAACAGTTCCCTTGTTATGGTTACCAACAGAATACACCACCATTCTAAGGCTCTGTTTGACCTTCACGACCACCACACCTCGCTGGGTCAGTCTTGACACTTGTCGCGCACGCGTACATGTCATGTGACTTTAGCTTCCTTGTGTGTACATATACTTCAGTAATAGATGTTACCGTCTGTGTGTACCAGCTGTTACCCGGGACACTTCGTGGAGGGCAACGTGAGCATGACGCAACAGGTGGTTCAGTGTGAGGGCCAACTGGCCGGCTGGGCCCTGGATCACGTCCCCGTCTCTCGAGTCCTCGACTGCGTCGCTGTGAACGGTATGTGTTGGTCTGAGCTGTGTTCTGCTTGAGCACGATGTGCCCAAGCGAGGATGAGTCTTCTAATGGAACTGCTGGATTATTTCACAGACTTGTAGCCACTAGTGTTCTTAAAGGTAAAAGGAAAGGGTGGCTATGGGAGAGGTACCAGTCGCGTAGCCTCATGTTAGAGGACCGGTCGTCAGGTAACCTAGCCCAGCATTGTATCGACCAGTTGCCCGACAGGTAACCATCACATTTATTCTTACTAACACGCACAGCTGATTAATAATGATATCACGGCAACTGGTTGGTCAACCTTCTCGAGATTATATTTAACCGATGCTGACTGAAAATCTATTAGAGTTCGATGATTTATGGGTAAGACCGGGATTGAGATTAAACTTTCTGTAGGATATAATGAGATTAGGTTTAGTTGAAAGTGAGGTAAATAAAATAAATGACAACCAGAATCTGGTTAGATTTACAATATTTCGCGGTTATGTCTCTTAATCCGAATCGTAACCTGGTATGAGCTGATTTAGTTTCCCTGTTCCCAGGGTAACGTTACACGCACGGCCTGTATCGAGTCCTTCAGAAGAGAATGGGAAATTAGCTTCACGGGAGCTTCGAAATGATCCCTAATAGGCCGATCAACAGAACCCAGTAGCTGGACACCGGACATTAGAGCCCTGTAGTTAGACACCGGTCGTCAGTATCCAATCACTGGACATGGGACTCAGAACCCTGTCGCTGGACGCTTCTCAACTATGAAGATTTTATATTTGAATATGCCTTCCGGTAAAGTCAAAAGGCTCGTCAATACGAATTACAGATCAATACATTACACCTGAATAAAGATCTGGAGACTATAAACTTAGAGACAGATGCCTGGCAACCGCTCCTCTTGGCGACCATCTGTACCCAATCTCTCGCCAAGACATTATCATGTTATGGTCGTAACTTATTTCAGTGATGAAATCAACATATTTTTTCCTATTATAATCTTATCAGCCTTTTATTAGGACTCATCCATACATTACTCTTTTTTTGTCTCTCCTTGCCATAAATTCTTGTGTCACTGAAGTACCTATAATGATTATTCCCCCGCATGGTATTAATTTGTCTAATTTACGTTATGTAGAAAATTATGTTACATATGTTCCTCAGTTTTCCTGAATTTGTTTATTTACAGCTAACAATAAACTTCTGCTCAAGAATCCTATTCATTAAACATTATCGGGGCAAGGATGTGCTAATTAAAGTGATATTACAAGTTTTTCTCCCTATATATATATATATATATATATATATATATATATATATATATATATATATCACCAGCTGTTTCCTTTATCTATGGTTTTTCTCGCGTTGCAAGTATCTGTGGGGTTGGGGGCGTGTCTTTTTTTTCCTTTTCCTCCCATTACTCTCTCACAACAGGGACGAATCACCTTTTGGTAACTGGGACCGTCGCCCTCGCCTTCGAATGGCTACCAGTACCCTCGAAGTCTATGCTTTTCAAAAGGAATAGAAATGGATGCAAACAGCAACGAACCAGTGAGTGCTGCCGAGGCAGTTTTTGACAGAGGAAGCGATAAGAAACTCAAATTAGTGAGGAAAGATTGGAAAAGGCCAGTCAGAGCGTAAGAAGAGATACATGTACATTTCATTTATAACTTACGAGGCGTGACTAATGCCGGCTGTATACTTGAAGCAAATCATCTCTAGTGCCGTTTGTAACAACTCTTATTGGTAAATCTTCCATATGTTGCTTAGGAGTCCTTTAGAAGGGAAAGTACTTTGCCTCATTCGAAGTACAACGTTTACCTATGAGTTTGTATCCATTGCTACAAGTGAGATTACGCAAACGCAGCTCTAAATAGCTACTTAGACTGGGATTAGTAAAGTCTTTGATGAATGTGAATTCCTGTAACAAATGGCCTCTTAACCTTCCTCTTTTCTTATCGAAATAGAGTAATGTCGTCTCGTCTGTTCTTATGACAATTGCTTCCCAGTTTAAGAGTCGTCTGGATTGCTCGCCTTGTAATTTCTCCATTCTGTTTGTTTCTTTACTTTTTTTTCAGGTAGAGTATCCAGAACTGAACATAATATTTTTCATACTTTAATTAGAAAGCCTTACTTACGAATCCTAGAATTTTGTTTGACAGCGTTTCTAGTTCTTTACACTACTTAGTTGGCTTTAGGTCATATGAGGTTACTAAACTTGAGCCTTTTTCCTTATCCACCTCTTTTAGCCAAACGGAAGTTATGACATAACCTGTCCTCTTGTTTTTACAACTGATATTTAGAACTTTATGCTTATCAATACTAAAATTCATTTGACACCTTTGATTCTATTCCTTTAGTTTGTCTGTGGCAGCAAATTTGGATATCTCACAACGCAGGATATCATTAGTGTCATTAACACACATAGTAGAAGGAAGCCGTCCTCAAGACTGATCCCTGCAGCACACCACTTTCTTACACTTGCCATCCTGAGGCCTCATTTTTCATCAGTACTCTTTGTTTACAGCTATTCAAACGATCTTCTAACCACGAAGTACAAACCATGTGTCTTTACGATGGTTAGTAGTCTCTGATGTTGGACTTTATCGAATGCTTTTGAAAATCTAATTAAAGTACATCAACCGCTTTACGTTCAGCATACGTGCTAATTATATCATGAAATAAGTCAAGCAAATATGGCAGACATGAAGGATTCCTCTAAAACCACGCTGAGTCGTTGACTGGGTGGTGATAATCTGAGTGATATACAATCTTAACACGAATAATGTTTTCAATAAATATACCAACAACGGATGTTAAGCGAATATATCCGGCAGAGACTTATCTAATTTCTTTTTTCTATCTAATTATCTATATAACTGTGGCAGACTTTCAGTTCTCTGAAACTTCCCTAAAGTTCTTTATCCCCAGATAAAATTCATCAGGTCTTGCCACCATATTTATGTTCACCCTATTCACTGCTGATAATAGTATATCTTGAATTTTTATGTCATCATCTCTCCTCTCCTAGCCCCACGTTCGTAACCCGTTTTCTTTTATTTCAGCCCCCTAAATTTTGTAAGCATTACCACCCACAGATGGCAGCACTAAGGCCTTTATTGTTCCAGGTAGCTTTTTAGAACCTCCAATGACATACGCACTTGGTTCCTCCCATCTCTACCACCAGTTCGGCTTTTTGTGATCTGAGAAGTAAAATATCTCATGATACTAAGCGAAAATATAATTTTTCGGGATTAATTATATTCTATGATATATTAAGAGCTTTTAGACCATTTTTCACGACGAATATGAAAAGAGATTTGCTTTAGCAAATGTTTCTGGAGAGTAATTGGCTTTTATTGAAATCTGCTTTTCGACTAAAGATGTCTAGTGACTCTGAAAACGAGTGGGTAAGGCAGATGTTCGCTACCTTCCCAAGTGATAGTGAACCTTATGATAATAGCGAGAGTAAATATGATGATGCTGAAAATAGTCAACACATCTCAGCCACTGATTACAGTGGAAGTGTAGAGTCAAATGAAAAAAAAACAACACTACAACCCCAAGAGAATCGGACAAGACACGCAGGATCGCCAGGCAAGGACAATGTGACTTTGTGGGAGAAAGAGGAACCCAGGTCCGGATCGCGCACCCCTGCACACAACATGTACACACGGCAAAAAGGGCCGAAGGGTATACCTCGAAATATACATCAGCGCTCGAGGAACTTCTTTGGTCTCACTTTATTAGTCAGCAAGACAAACACGAACCTTAATATTAAGGAACGAAAAGTGAGATATTCACAAAAGTGCAAGGCAAGAGACAGATTAGCACGATGTGAAAGCTTTTCAGAGTCTGGCGTTGTTGTTAGGTGTTATTCACAGCAACAGGATTATCTAAGAATAGTTTTGGAGCACAGATGACAAAGGCGTGGTAAAATTTGAAACAACAATGGCTCTGCACTGTGTCAAAGTTCTCATATTAGCCTCCGATTTGGTGACAAAGCAACACGTCCTGGACGCAGGAGGTTAGCTGATAAATAGCCTCATCCAGATATGTTTTCGAAAAAAGATTTGAAAATCATTTTGTGAATAATTCTCCTTCACAATGTGTTCATTCAGGCAATATATGCCATATAAACCTCCCGAGTATGGTATAATGATGATAGCAAAGGCTGAAGCTGAAATATGCTTTGTGTGCAAGTAGAGAATTATGCAGGTAAGCAGCAAGTTGGAACATTGGAGGTAGACACCTTCTCTGTAGATGTGGTCCCGTTGATGGATTCTCCCATTTCAAAGTCATGTAGAAATATCGCAGTGGATTGCTGGTTCACCAGTCGTGGGCTCATACAAAACTTGCTAAAGGAACTGGACCGTGGTAGACACAGCCAAGAACAAACTTGAGATTCCTAGAGTTTCCTTGGAGATCAAACTCAACCTGTATATGATGGCATATCTGGTTTCCAAAGTGATGCAACACTGGTGTTCTACATCCCTAAGGATGTTTTTTCTCAGCAGTAGTATTCACCATGATTAGAAAATACACAAAGTTTCCAAATAAACGAAAAACTAGACATCATGTCATTTTGTAGCAAGACCAAAGGAGGGGATGACAAGGTCTGTATCGTGCAACATCTCGAGAAACGCCCAATGTTGACCCCTGACTGAAATTTTTCTCATGAGAAATATTTCATTTATTGGTTCTGATTCTAACACAGTCACAAATCACTGAACAAGCACATATTTCGGCCGTTCATAGGGAACTTATCTTTGGAGGCTATAGCAGACAGTCACAAGAGTAAGTAGCCGAAAAAAGATTAGAGAGAAAAAGATCGAAGGAATCAGCCCCGGAGCAGCAGGACCTTCAGCGTTACCACAACTCTAAAAGATCGGAACAACATGACAGTCGGTGTAAGTTCTGGATAAGTCACAGTATCGTAAATTGAAGACAATATATGATCCCTGTGGTGAGCAGATGCGTCCAGATCATAGTCAAGTTTACATCCAGTGATTTTAATGTTAAACGATGGTATCAGATGTAGAAGATACTGGGTGAGCAGTTAGGTTGTTAAAGAAGAAAAGAATGGAGTATTGTCGCTCTACTTTTCCCTCACTTTTCCGTGCTGATGGCACTATAGCTGTCTCTCCCACTGACAAAGCAACTCTCTTTGGTTCCCATTTCTCCTCTAACTTCACCTTGGATGACTCCAACATTCCCTCACCCCCTGATGCTCCTCTAACTAATCCTATGACTCTTCCTGTAATCTCTTTTCGGACTGTCCGCAAAGCGCTTCTTTATTTGGACACAAGCAAGGCTTATGGTCCTGATGGCATCCATCCCCGTGTACTGAAAGAGTGTGCCTCTGAACTTACACCTGTGCTTGCTCGTCTGTTCCTTTCAGTTTCAAAATGAGAACCTTCCCTTCTGCTTGGAAGCATGAGTCGGTGCATCCCATCCCTAAGAAGGGTGACCGTTCTAACCCCTCTAACTATCGTCCTGTTGCCTTGACATCTACAATTTCCAAAGTCTTTGAATCCCCTCAACTCCCATTTCCTCATACAACTTGAATCTCAGAGTTTTATCTGTGATCACCAATATGGCATCTGTAGGGCAGATCCACTGATGATATTCTTTCCCATCTTACTAATTAATGTCTGGTTATCATCCCTGAAAGATTTTGGGGAATCCTATGTAGTTGCCCTTGACGTATCTAAAGCTTTAGTAAGGGTGTTGCAAGGGAGTTTAATTTCTAAGCTACCCTCTTTTGGCTCTCTCATATCTAGCTTCCTTTCTGGCAGATCATTTTCCGTGGTTGTTGATGGATCAGCCTCCCCTCCCCCCCAATCCCCATCAATAGCGGTGTCACTCAAGGTTCTGTCCTGTCTCTGTCACTTTCTCTCCTTTTCACCAACGATTTACTTTCTTCCACAAATAACCAGATGCACTTATACGCTGGCGGCTTAACAATGCATTCCTCCACTTTCCTCAATAATGCTCCTTCTTTTCTCACTCGATCTACATCTCGTTTCGACACAACTACCTTAGGAAACTTAGAATTGGACAGGATATCTCAGTGGGGTAGATGAGATCTGTTAAGTTTAATGGCTCTAAGACCCAGTTTCTACCTATCTCAGTATGAAAAATTCCTCATTACTTTCCTCTCTGGCTTGACGTTTTTCTAATTCCACCTCTTGACTCAGTGAACATACTTGGTATTACTGTAACATCCACTCTATCTTGGAAACCCCAAACTACGGAAATATTTAAGTCTGCCACTAAGAAACTGGTAGTCCTGTTTAGATGTCGAAATTTCTTTTATCTGAACAGTTGCTCCGTTTATACAAGGGATTGATTCGTCCTTGTATGGAGTACTGCTCTCACATCTGGGGCGATTCTAGCTCTGTACCCTTACTTGACAGAGTGGAATCGAAAGCGGTCCACCTTACAAACTCTCGCAGGCTAACTTCAAAACTTGACCTCTTGCCTTACGCCGCAATGTTGGTTCACTTTCCCTCTTCTACAGGTATTACTTTGGTTTTTTCTCCCTACAGCTGGCTGCTTGTGTGCCCCGTCCACTAGCTAGACCACATAGTACTCAGCAAGCTGCTGCGTCACATGATTATTGTGTGGCCGTTGGCAACTCAAGAGTGGGCCGTTTTGATACCTTCCTCTTTCCCTACACGTCGAAGCTTTGGAACTCTCTACCTTCTCATGTCTTTCCCTATAACTATGACCTGGCTCATTTCAAGAGACATGTTTTCCACTTCCTCCAAATTACGAGAATACTTTCCCTTGTCTCGTCTTCTTTCCTTTCATTAAGCTCTCTATATTTCAATTACGGCCTGAGCTTGATAATGGACTTTTGTCCGTGGCTGGAGCCTCCAACGTAAATAAAAGGTCACGCCCCCCCAACACAGTTCCTCCTCTCCCGAATTCAATCTCCTACATGGACCTCCCCACCCCATCCCCTGCACTACCCTCCCTTTACACTACCCTCCCTCTCCCCCCGAGCCACCCTCTCTTTACACTACACTCACTTCCCCAGACACCCTAACCCCCAACACAACCTTTTCCTCCCCAGGCCTCCATCCTCTGAACGGCACTCACCTCCCCACAGCCCTCTCCCCTCTTAGGAACATCACCCTGCACGGCCTTCTCCTCCCCAGACCTCCGTCCTATGGTGGCCTTGCCGGTCGTCCCTGCCGTGGTGGCCTGTTTGGTCTCTGACCGCGGTGGCCTGTGCCGGATACAGTCCACACAAACACCTGCTTCATTATGTATAGTCATATCCAACACTTCTGCCAAGTCTAAAAAGCCTATCGATGTTGTTTGTTTTCGAGTTGTTTCGTTCACATGGACAGATATCTACACAGGGGAGCCACGCCGTTGCTCCATTCCGGTAAGATTTGCCCGAAAAAATACGGAGCTGGATCATACGTAGTTGTGCCATCCCCGCTCAGTCAGTATTCGTAACGCAAAGCATAACTGATGTATTGTGGTTTAGTTAAGGGCTACTCCGTCTTTTTTAATCGTACTCTCTCTCTCTCTCTGTCTCTAATCATTGTGAAGTAGTTATTGTTCCGTAAAGTGCGATTGGGATTTTCTTCCAAAAAATAATTTACTTTGGTAAGTTAGGTTAGATTAGGTTAGGTATAGTTACATACGTTAAGTTAGTTTAGGTAAGGTTAGGATGTGTTAGTTTAGGTAGAGTTAGGTTGTTAAGTTAGGCTAAATTAAGTAGGTTAGGTTACGTTGATTTAAGTCGGGTAAAGCAAGGTAACTTTTAAGTTAAGTTAGATTAAGTTGGGTCAGGTAGAGCTAGGTTACGTTAATTTAGGTTAGGTAAAGTTAGATTAAGCTAGATTAGGTATAGTTAAGTTAACGTTTAGTTAGGTTAGGTCAGTTTACGGTAGAACGGATATCCATGTAGCAGTATTCGTTCCTTTTTTAACTGTTGCTGTTTAAAAAAAAACGCAAGGAACTGCCGAACTTATATCACTTCTGCCTACCCCTGAAAATTAGCGCTCACCTCTGCAATCAGTGAGAAGCAATATATACAAAGTTTATGACCTTAGAATTATCATTAACGCCTGAGGAAGGTGTTTAAAAGATTTTTCGGTTAGTGGATGTAGCAGCTTGACGCTGACGGACTTAATGATCCTGGCAGATGATTGGCCTAAAGCCCAAACAACCATAAATTATCAAAGATTGCATGATAAGATCTCCAACGACAAAATTAGCCCAAAAAAGAATTGACAATAGACTGCCTTCTGTCTGCTGAAAATTATGAAGATTGTGAATTATGAAACTACCTAACACACACATAATTCCCTACATCAATTATATGCAAATAAAAATTTCAAAGCTCAGAAATAGCTCTAACTCTTAACATACAAAAAAAATAAGATTTCGAACATGGAATACAATGAATATATTTGACATATTTTTCGTGTCATGATAATGCCAAAAACTCCCCTAAGTATGCATGTAAAGTCATAATTTGGTGAACCAATTTATTAAGCGATCACTTAATACGTGAATGGATCCTGAGCACTGTTGTTTGTAAGATTCGCCAGGTGCAGCCAAAGCCTAGGACAAGTTCCCCGCGCGTCATCGAGCGTACATCAGTAACATCAGCCAGTGGGGCAGAACGCTTCACCCCTGCTGCTGCTGCTGCTGCTCCCCATCACCACCAGCGGGTCCTCTGTCCCCTTCTCTCCCTAAGGAGGCGAGGCTACCGCCATAATCTGATTACCTCCCGACCTGTCTGTCCTTAAGACGGAGGCGGCCAAGGTTGACAATATCTTGGAGTGGGCGGTGGCTCTCTCTCCCCCGCGCGCGACAGACGAGCCGGGGCCAACGAGATTAGCGATACAGCAGCTGTGGTCCCTTGTCCAGCCAGGTGGGAGGTGAGGCAGGCGTTGACTAACAGAGGGGCCTCGGGTGGGGGAGGCCATCGAGCTCCCCAAACAACATCCGTTCCTGTGATGGTTGCAAACGAATCGCTCAAAAGGCTTTACGCGACTCCAGCGCAACAGAAAACGGACGTCTCAAGTCGTAAGCGGGGAGCGTTGTTGGAACGCCACGCCAGCCCGGTCATCCCTCCCGTTCGCGTTAACTCTTCGAAAAATATGATGAATTCTTCGCGCGTGGATGTCATTATTTCTGAGCTACTGATTCACGGGAGACTGAGCTTAGACCAGCTGGCTTCCACCTACACACACACACACACGTCCCCACGAAAACAAAGACGATATATCACAATAGCGTCCCTTCCAGTGGGCGAGGGTAGATTTAAGCCTAAAAAAGAAAAACGATTTTCTAATACCCTGAAACCACTGTACCAAGATATTTGAAAAGGTTGAAGAAGCAAGGCGAGATGTTCCCGGAATTACCTAACGGCAATAGAGTTTGACCCACAACGCCTCTGCTGTGCTGTGATCACACAACACACGTTAACGCAAAGTCTCTATCGTTGCTACACTTCTGTATGTCTATCTGGTGTGTCTTGTCTCGATGACACTCTCCGTACGGCAAACAATCAGTCAGTGTCCCTCGCTGAAGAATATTGGGGGGAAGGAGAAAAAATCTATGTTGCATAATTATGATAATGGAAGCTTTCAGATTATTGGGGAAGGGAGCAACAGTTCCTCAGAATATCAAGAGAAGGCACTACTGGAGGAGGTGTCTGATGGTGTTCTAAAGGGGTCGAAAAAGGGGAAGAGGGGTGGGTGGGGGGGGGGGCATTGGGGGAGAGAGTAGCACTTAGAGAGAATCGAGTCTTAAGAAAAAAAAGTCAAAGTGCAGGTCAGTCATGAGAACATTAGAAACAGAGTTACAAAGCGAGGTGGTCTGCCATTTAACCGCTACTGAGAAAGAGATGCAATCCCCTTAAAAGCAGTGGAAGGAAAGGATAGCGAAGTCAAGTGAGTGTGTGTGTGTGTGTGTGTGTGTGAGAGAGAGAGAGAGAGAGAGAGTACATACGAGTACCGAAGACGAGATTTAGCCATAACGACAGTGCGAGACGGGGAAGTCCCAATCCCCTGGAGCAATCGCCCTTTTAAGACGGGGAGCACTGATGTTTAAGATGAGCAACCAATCCATTAACAATGTCATTAAACACCTGATGAACGTCGTTGGATGAAATATAATGAATGATGAAATGTTGAAAATAATCGATGGAATTCTTAACAAATTTGGTTTTAAGAAATTTCTTATTCCATCAAGATGAAAGGAGATTAAGGGTGATATACGTACTTTTGAGTCGTGATTTCCACCTTTAGACGATCCCAGAGATCCACTCCATATGTTTGACCTCTAGTATTTAATTCGCATCATCACTCTCCAGTTAACACCGGTGTTAAATTCCCTGGGTTGAATTATCGGAGCTGCTTTCCACCTTTATTGTTATATTCCTGTTTTAGATCCCTCGGGTGTTAGCGTTAGATTCGAAATGTTAGATTTCCTATAACAGAATCTAATATCCAGGCTCCTAATGCTGGTCCCTCAGTGTTGGATTCCCAATAATGAGTTCCCAGCGCCAGGCTTGGACTATTACATTCCCTGTGATTGATTTACAATGAATCATTTCGAGCGTTAAACTCCCGGTGATTGGTGTACGGTTTCAGACACTGAGTGTCTGAATCGACTTTCTTCTTTTACACTTCTACTCACACACACACACACACACACACACACACACACACACACACACAGACACACACACACAGACACACACACAC
>JAYMFT010201907.1:0-11658 GCA_038088735.1 Panulirus argus
TCCCCCCCTGCCCCCTTCACCGACGTTCCCATTTGTTCTCTTGTCTTACGCACATTATTTACCTCCTTCCAAAACATATAATTTATATTTATTATACTTGATTGCTGTTTCCGGCATCAGCGAGGTAGCACCAGGAAACAGATGAGGAAAGACCCATCCTCCCACATACACACATATATACATACATGCACATATATGCACAGTACATATATATACATACTAACATACACATGCATTTACACATATACACATGTACATATTCACACTTGCTCACCCCCATCCACTCTTGATGCCACCTCACCCCACGGCAAATAGCATCTCCACTCCCCGCACCAGCGAGGTATCGCCAGGAGACAGACGAAACGGCCACATTCACTCACACTCAGTCTCTAGCTGTTATGTATATATATTTGTCCACTGTTACCAGCATAGCAAGGTGGTGGCAGGAACAGATAAAGATTGACATCATTTGCTCACATACTCTCTTTAGCTGTCATGTATGATGCACTGAAACCAGAGCTTCCATGTATTCTAAAATACATAAATTTTCAGAGATTACAGCAAGTTGAGAACAATAGTTTATGAAAGCTTTGTCCAGGATGCTTTTGGACAGCAGATGATATTGAGAGCTTTCCATTTAATCATATGTTATGGCCTGATGCTGCTAATGACCATATACTTTTAGTCAGCAGGTGACACATATCTGCCTTGTCAGATCTTTGCAACAGATAGGATTACTTCACTTCGAGCCTTTGTTCTCTGACAGGCAATTGGAATGCCTTTGTTCAGGCAAATGGTGAGAAGTATGAAGAAAGAATGTGTATGGTAGGTGCTTGCTCTGATAGAGTGAAAGCAGTTCATAATCTAAGACTTAGGGTTTGTTCAGGTTAGTAAACATTCTTGAGTTTTCATTATGTTACTGTGTGTTTCAATCAGACCTTTCAGAAAAACAGTTTATGAAAATAGCATAATGTAGTTTTACCTTTCAGGCTGGTCACTTGGTAACAGTGTTTGAGAGGAATGACCGTGTTGGAGGCTTGCTTCAGTATGGTATTCCTACCATGAAACTTAGCAAGGAGGTGGTTCAGCGTCGAGTAGACCTCATGAGAGATGAAGGGATTACATTCAAGACCAATGTCAATGTTGGGAAGGATATATCAGCCAAAGTGAGACATCATATCTAGTATATGTATACCATAATTTGGATATAAGTTCACTATAATCTTAGAGTAACTTTTGTATATGTACCATATGTTGGGTAGGAGAGAGGTATGGTAATAAGAGGAGTATGGATAAGAGAGCTGAAGAGGGTGTGCTAAAATAGTTTGGATCTATGGAGAGGTTGAATGAGGAGAGGATGACAAAGAGGGTACATTTTTAAGAAGTGGAAGGAAGAATGAGAAGGGGCAGATGAAACTAGAGAAGGAAGGATGGAGTAAGAAAGATTAGTATGTATCTTTAATGGTGTATGAGAAATTGTAAATTGAAATCAAAGAAATTTCAAGTTAAGTATAGATGTAAGTGAACTGAAAGGCTTTAAGTCTTTGATCCACTCCTACATAAATGGGAACAGAGATAAAGACTCTTGGGAAATTGTATTCAGCATTTCAAGCTGATAAGATTGTGACTGAGGGTGCTGGAATGTACAGGATAAGCTTTGACAAAATATGTCATTTTGCACCAAATAGCAGTGTTTTTAATGAAAAAAGTGTTAAGTTACTTCACTGACATCTTTGGTCTACAGGATCTTCAAGAAGAGTATGATGCTGTGCTGCTGTGTTTGGGAGCAACTTGGCCACGTGACCTCCCAATTACAAATCGTCAGTTAGAGGGTATTCACTTTGCCATGTCTTTCCTTGAAACTTGGCAGAAGAAACAGATGGGGAACAGCATTGACCATTCTGCTCTCAATGCCAAGGACAAAGACATCATTGTTATTGGTGGAGGTGACACAGGATGTGATTGCATTGGTACTTCTCTGAGGCAGGTTAGTACAGATAAATATGAATTTTCTGGATTATGATTAAGATGTATGTCAATCATTTTAAGAGAATTAACTCAAGTTATCTTTTATTTCAGAATAGAGGACTGTCTAGACACCATGGTTCTCTGCTATATTCCTCTGCTCTCACACTGATACTAGTGCCAAACTTCTTTGAAAATTTAGACTTTTAAACAGCATCAAGCTATGCACCTTCACAACATAATGTACACACCAGTTAATATATTTAAGAATGATTCCATATTGGTTTTTACATGCATCACCTGTAATTAGGTGTAAGGATTTAACTTAAAACTTTTTAAAACTGGATTTTGGTTAACTTTGATTGAAATGATATCTGCAAACAGTCAGGAAGAATAAGAAAACTGCTTGTGATTCCTTCACCACAGATTATATATCTACACCAGGCAAGAAAATGTTTTGGTCAGGAGAGTGATACCAGCTTGAATCCCATCATTCTGTGGTATAAGGTTAACAAATCCACACCAGTGATATGAAATAAACTAAGGGAAACTATTCTGAAGAGTGCATTAATTAGAAAGTGTTCAGAAATATTAGTTAATAATTTTTGTTTTTTCATACTTGTTCACCATTTCCTGTATTAACACCAGGAACTTACGAAAAAAGGCAACGTTCACTCACATCCATTCTCTAGTTCTTATGTGTAATACATTGAAACCTCAACTCCTTATCCCTAACCAGGCCTCATAGACTTTTCCATGGTTTACCCTGGACACTTCATATACCCTGGTTCAGTCCATTGACAGCATATTGACCCCAGTGTGCTACGTTGTTCCATTTCACTCTATCCTGTGTACACCTTTCACTCCCCTGCATGCTCAGGCCCCAATTTCCTAGTCTTTTTCACTCCATCCTTACATCTCCAGTTTGGTCTCTCCATTCTCCTGCTCCCTCCACTCCTGATACATATATCATCTTTGTCAAACTTTTCTCACTCATTTTCTCCATATGTCCACCCTCTCCAGCTCTGTCAGCGATGCTCTTTTTATTATCACACTCCTCTTTTACCCTTTCATTACACACTCGATCAAACCATCACACACAACATATTGTCCTCAAACTTTTCATTTCCAACACATCCACTCTCCTTTGCACACCTTCTGTGGCCAATGCCTTGCATCCATATAATACTGTTAGGGCAACTACACCGTCAAACAAAATCATTTTTGCCCTTCCAAATATCATTCTCTCTTTTGACACATTCTTCAGCACTCCAGGAACCTTTGCCCATTCACCAACCCTATGACTCACTTCTGCTTTCATGGTTCCATTCGCTGCCATGTCTACTCCCAGGTATTGAAAACACTACATTTCCCCCAAGTTTTCTCCTTTCAAACTCACACCCCAACTAACCTGTCCCTCAGCCTTGTAATACCTACTATCCTTACTTTTATTCACATTTATGCTCAGCTTTTGCCTGTCACACACTATTTCAAACTAATTAACCAACTTCAGCAGTTTCATAGTTGAATCTGCCACTAGTGTTGTATCATCAGCAAACAACAGCTAATTCCTTCCCAGATCATCTCATCCCCACGGACTTTATAATTGCTCCTCTCTCCATAACTCTTGCATTTACTTTCCTCACTACCCCATAGTTGATAATTATCTACTGTATATGTGTATACATGAAAAGCAATGGAGGATTGATATGGATTTCTTACTCTCTCCTGTTCAACCAATACATCATCTAGTTTACCTCTATTCCACCCCTAACATTCCTTCTCTTAATTCTTAACAGCAATCACTATCTTTCTGTCTTTATTATAGTGATTCAGTGTTCAGAATTTGTAATGATAATGATAGTGCCTCAATTTATTTTAGATATAGACTCTGGAAGTATTTTAACATACTAAAAAGGATTTGATGCTAATTGTTATCCAACTAAATGGAATGACTCTTCTGTGTATTCTGTTGACCATTTACTGTTTTCTCTTTAAACTTTGGATGCTATACCTCCTTAGGTTATCCTTTTCCATTCTACCTTCTTGTTGAGAGAACTAACAACATATTCACTCTTATCATGACCTTATATTCTATTCTAAATACATTTCATAGTTTCATCTTTCAACTCCAGTCTCCCAAACACAGTCTTTTTTTTCATTTGTAACTGACTATCCTGTTTTACTTTTCATATTCTGTTTCAACAAGCAAAGAAATGCAAAATGGTTGATAACAATCTTAGAAGACTGAACTGAGTTTAAGAGTGTGTAGCAAACTCCTGAATGCAGCTGTAGTGTAAATAATCAGAGTTAATCATAGCTGGGGAAAAGGAAGACCTTTAAAGCAAACTTATTCTTTTGACAGTTTTGTGATGATACCGTTAGTGAGGGGTTAATTAATGTACTACTTGCTATCTCTTATAAGTAGGTACTTTGAGTGATGACAAGTTGACTCCTGTAATGTTGATGATATTTTTACATTTTAGGGAGCAAAATCTATCACCACTTTTGAGATCCTTCCGCAACCACCTCCTTCTCGCAGTAATGACAATCCATGGCCCACATACCCCAGGGTATTCAAAGTGGACTATGGACATGAAGAGGTCAAGGTCAAGTTTGGCCGTGACCCTAGAGAATACAGCACGCTTACAAAGGTTTGTGATTGTATTTTAGACAATGTAATATAAGATAACGTATGGCATTATGGGAATGATTTTGAATATTTTATCATGCATAATAGAATGATTAGTATGTGCAAATTATCTGATTGGTTGATTGGTATGTCAGTAAAAGATACCATCTATCTATATCTCTGATGCCCATTCCCTTTGGGAACTCCCTTAAGAGGGTGGTCATGGCAAAAGTCTCTATAACTGGTGAATTCCAGTGCTGCTTCTTAGCCTTTAGTGCCTCACCCTTAACAAGCCACTGGTAGAGGGCAACTCTAGCATAGTGTTTCCAGAGATACACTGTTTGGTAATGATAATTGATTGTGAAATATTGGATATGCTAGTCACTGAGATATAAAGTTATTTTAGCTGATTACCAGAGAAATGATTAGATGCCCTGTACAGTTAAATAAGTAACAAAATGAATAATTTTATGATATATTGACTACTAATTAAGGAATTTTATCCAGCCCTGCCAAGCCTAGACAGAAGCCATTAGCCTTTGATCTTTGGTTTGGCTGTCTGGAACTTAGACCCTTTTTATATGTCCAGAACCTTTTTTTCACATTGTTGATCTTAGTTTAATTTTGTAATGCATGTGGTTATTCTTCAATTTCCTTTTGTTATTATATGCTCAACCAAATGTTGATTTGCAAATTTTTTGTTACTATTTTTTGTCATAAATGCTTGCCATTTCCTGCTTGAGCAAGGTAGCAACAAGAACAGATGCCTGAGCCGTAGAAGGGAAAATCCTCACTTCACTCCTTGCTCTGTTCCTTCTTTTGGAAAGTAATACGGGAAGGGAGGATTTCCAGTCACCTGCTCCCGCCCGTCTTAGTCACCTTTTACAACATGATGGGAATGCATGGGAAGTATTCTTTCTTCACTGTCCCCAGATGCTCAGTGTGGAAGGTCTAACAGTCAGGTGGACAACATTTTGTTGTAGCAAGGGAGATAATGGAAAGGTCCTCATGCAATAGTTGTGCAAAGAAAAAACCTTCATCATTAAATCTATGATAAAAGATTAAATGTAACTGCATTTGGGAGAACTAAGTCAGAGGTCAGGTGGAGGGCTCTCCCAGCATCACAGAAAATTTGTATGGGCTTGTCTCCAGAGCAATGGGAGTCACATACATTTATAAAGATGAGGGTTTAGGGAACTTGCTTCATTCTCAAGCTGTGGCCCCACATTGCCATACAAGAGTTATAACCATTTACATCATCCACAAGCAGATAAGATGAAAGAAAGTACTTTAGTATTTCTGTTTTTTAAAAAGTGAATAATGTCATGCCTCAAGAGACATGACTGTGGTCATGGACGCTTTCCACATTGTGCTTACCAAATTTGAAAGAAACAACTGTTCCTAGCCACATTTTCCATAAAGTATACATTGATACAGTTGATGTTATGTTATAATGAAATTGGTTACAAAGTGATGGCTTAACTAGATTCTGTTTTGTGAATTTGGTCACTTGGGTATTGGTGGATTTGATTGCAGTGTAGCAAAGCACAAATTTGTGATTTGTGATTCTTTGGTTTTAGATCTATTCTTAAACAGTTTCAGGAGGAATCAGAGAATATGCTTTTATATATTTTCTCCACTGCATCTTTTTGTTTTTTCAGATAAACTGGTTTGCATGTGAAAGAAATTCATTGTCCTTATGTTACTTATTGCATTCTCAAATATTTGTTCAGAAATTTGATATTGATAGTCATTGTATGATTATTGATACTGTTACTCTGGTGCTTTATATATTTGATCCTTCCCACTTAAATCACATAGATAAGAAAGAGGATGAGAATATAGTAACTGAAATTTTAGTGTGATATTATAGGCATAATATCTGCCATGGTCTTCCTATTTGAATTCTGAAGATAATCTGTTTTCATCATAGGAATTCTTGGATGATGGGACGGGTAGAGTGGCTGGTGTGCGAACTGTGAAGGTAGAGTGGACTAAGGATGAGAGTGGCCGCTGGAAGATGGATGAAGTTGAGGGATCTGAAAAGGTAATGTATAATACCAGTCACAGGATTTTCACATAAGTTACATATAAACAGACTTGAGTGTTAAGATTGTCACTATGTAATCCTTGGATATTAACTATATTTAAAAAATGCAGTAGAGAAATAAGGCAAAAATCAACTTAATATTGAGGGGTTAATTTTTGTTATTCAGAGGTAGCTTAAAGATTATGCTCTTAACTCTTTCCAATCTAAGCAGCTGGAATTTTTCTTGGAGAATCCATCTACCTCAAAAAATATAAGTAAAAGTTAGCTCAACAATAGATGAAATAGTCTTCATGTTGTTATCCCCCTGAGCTGAGGTCCTCTCATGGTCTGAATGCTGGCTGACAGCCAAGAAAAGTATAAGCTTCCAAAAATGACCAAGTCCACCTCCAGTCCCCATTTGGATATCTGTTTAACAGATACACATGACCTTCACTCCTGTTTTTTCACAGTGCAGAAATTTATATCTCCTAACACAATTGATTTTGTCCCCTTAATTAGCAAAACTTTAAGGACACCTGCATTTTTACATGGAAACAAACTGCATTCAAATGGAGGTAGATACTGTCTTACTTACTGTAAGAGTACATTTATTGATCTCCATCTGAATAATAAACATTTTCAGATTAGATTGATTATATTAGTGGAATTCTTTGTCTAGCCTTAGTATACTGATGAGACTTAACAGATATACTACTGGTATTATTACCCAAGATTTTTCAAGTATCATCCCGAAATAAAATCCTCTCACTCTGAATCTCAGTTTGCTAAAACTTTGTATTTTACTTAGTTGTTCTTCCTGTGAGATAGAATAACTACAAAGAAAAATTTTGATCAAAGTTCTGGAAAGTTAATTTCTGTAATATATAGTTCTGGTTAGAATGCCTGTCAGACAGATTTTCAGTAACCATCATGAGCCAAAATTCGATGAGTAAACTTTTTATACAGTCTTACTCATCAAAATTGCCCTTGACATCATGATCACTGTCATAAAAAAAGGGTTTTAAATGATTCCTCTCTCTCTTTCTGCTAAGTAGATATCTAAGTTGTAACACAGTATTGGGAAGTAAAGTACTAGTTGTTTTTTAACATTTGCTACCATTCTCTACAGGTGTTCAAAGCTGACTTGGTGCTACTGGCAATGGGTTTCTTGGGACCTGAACGATATATTATTAAAGAGTTAGAGATGGAGCAGGACCCACGCTCTAACATTTGTACACCAGCAGGCAAATATTCTACTAGTGTTGACAAGGTCTTTGCAGCTGGAGGTATGTATATTAAAGCAGAAATATGTTATTAAACCATAATGATGAGAATTTTCCTCAGCCCTTTTTACCCCCCCAATTACAGTAGTCAACTTGACTTGTCTCCTGCATAATTGTACTCACATATAAGCCTCCTTTCACCTTTCCTTATCTTCATCTCAATATATGATAAGGTTGAACTTCAGCTCCATGTCTATTTAAACTGAAGCTTGACTAAGTCCTTCTGTGTCTTATTGCAATCATGGATATTTCTTAGTTATCTCATGATCTTATCATCTTATACAAACATATTCAGCTGTGATTCAAATCATCCCTGGTAATTATTTACATAAAATAGTTCAGGAATTTGCTCCAAGTCATAGCCATACATAACACCACAATTCATTTCTAACACAATTAGAAAAGGCACCTCTAACAAGAGTCCTTCCCTTCCTCTATGTTGATAATTTTCTATCCCCCTAAAGAGATCTTGTTATGCCTGCTTGAATACCTAATTCTTTTACAAACCTCTTTTTCATTAACTTTTATGGTGCAAGGAGCAAGTTCTTTGCTTGTGGAACCCCATCTCTTGAACTCTCTCAAAATTCTATATACAGTGTCTTTGGTTACAGTTTCATCACTCATCTTTCTCCATTCATACAGAACTCTGATACTGTAAAAGTACTTCTTTACATCCTGTCTAACAGGCTTTTTACTCACTTTATTTAGTAACCTATGGTTGCTCTTTCTTTCATCTTTCAAAGAACTGTTTGTTGTAGACATTGTCAAATTAGTTTAGAAACTTGAAGTTTGAAACCAAGTCTTCTCTTTTTCATCTCCCTTTCATCACTGGCAAATTTTGGGCCTCAAACCTTTCACTGTAAATTAGTTTTCTTATTCTAGGTACTGTCTTCCTTGTCATCCATTGACTATTTTTAGTTATAACTTCATTTTACATGTGATGACCAAACTTGAGATGCATGTTGTAAAGTAGGTCTTTTATGAGGATAGTAGTGTCTGATTTTGGTGCATTATACGTGACAGATACATACTGGATGTGTGCAAGTAAAGCCCATGTTTATTTGTTCCTGATGCTACCTCACTAAGGTAGGAAAGACAGGTAGGTATAAAAGATAAGTTGAAAGTAAATTTTCAAACAATTCCATGCACTTGATTGCAATTCTGATTTTGACTAGAAGACAGGTGATCCCTGGTCTAACCACATATGCTGAATGGTCTTATTTTCCATCTACATTTTAAAAATACAATGGTCTCTTTATTCACTCAGAAAGCACTCTGGCAGGAAAACATAATGCATCCTCTCCCAGGCCCTGCCATGATATGCAGTGCAAAAACTGTAGACAAAGTTTTTTGGGGGATTTGGATGAAGATCTCACCCAACTCTTATTTGGAGATAAAAGGAGACCATAAAGAGTAATTTGAATATAAGAAGTCATCTCCAAGCTGGGGTCTCTGGGTACATGCTGGCTTCAGGGAGTGTCATTATGCCAGAATTGAAATGTCTGTGATGTGTTGAGTTTAAATGGTTGTGGTCATTTAAAGGGCTCATAATACTTTTTTAGATATTTCAAATTTTTCTCATATTGCTTCATCTGTGGGTGACACCATTTTTCACAACAGGCCCTTCCCAGAAGAGCTTTACAATTTTTCGAATGTGGCTTTCTAGCAATAGTATGGATACATTGTTGACCCTAAGTCCCTTTCATATGCAGATTCATATAGCTTGATTATATTCATATCAAGATTTCTCAGTGTGTCCATCTTCATTATTCTGCATTAGCTTAGGATGAACCTCATTATCGATCTTTGTGATCAACACAGGAGGTTGTTTAAGTCTTTTTAGAATTTGATGTTATCCTTTTCATTGATTCTTTTATGACCTTATAATCATCCTCAAACATATTGAGTTATGAATTTAGTCCTTCATGTAAGCTATTAATGCAAATGAAGAACTAAAATGGCCACAAGTTTGAGCCCTAAGGCACACTGTTGGCAAATGCAGTCCAATTAGAAAAGATTTCAGGGACAGGTTTCCTTTCTTTCCTTCTTATAAGAGAAAGATCCTTTATACTTGGCTGAAAATCCAGCTCTTCACCAACCTTTTGTATGAGACTGTGTGAAATGGCTTCTGGCAGCCCAAAAGCACATAATCCACCAATCCATCTCATTTATCTAAAACATCCTACTTTGTCATAGAAGTCTAATAGGCCTGTTATGCATGATCTTTCTCTCATTGTGACCCCAGCCCTGAGGCTAAAGGTATCCAATTTTACACCTTAACCAGGCATGAAAAGGCTTCATAATATGTACTTCGTTATTAACTTGTATGTGCATGGTTTCAATGCAAGGAACCATTTGCATAAGGTGAGTAACAGTAGGTGATTTAAGGATGTTCTGCTTGAGCCACCCTGCAGTATAGGTGGAAGGGACATGTAGGATATATGTCTTTAAACTGAAGGTTATGATTAGGTGTATGTGCAGATGGAAAATTTTAGTAATATTTTGAAGGAGCATAAGGAAGGTAAGGCATTATCTGTATGAAATGAGTGGAACATTTTAGTTGTACTATTCTATATTGATAGTTCACTTTTTATTGAAGTATTCTGTTCATCACTTTGTCCATTACCTTTAAGTTCACTTATAATTACACAAGGTGGATCAGGTTTATACACCCTTACAATTCATTCATACTCATCTTCATCCCTTATCTAGTGTGTTAAAAGTAAAACATGATTTAAAAACATTAACTATATAATGAACTATAGTTGGAGACGAGTCAGGCATTAATAGATAAGGAATAGAAAATAAGGAGTAGATTGTCATATGTACTAGTATTAGATTCAGTTTTATGTATGGTAATGGGAAAGATTAAGTAGTAACCATATTTAGGAGTGGTATATTTAAAAAGGGAGGATATGACAATTACAACAGAGTATGAGATAAGAAGCAGAATGAAAAAATTATAATGGCAGATTTTGTTGTATATGTGTTCACTAAAACCTTACAGATTGTCGACGTGGTCAATCTCTTGTTGTATGGGCCATCAATGAAGGTCGTCAAGCAGCTCGTGAAGTAGATGCATACCTCATGGAATCCTCAACGCTCCCAATAAGTGGTGGTGTTGTCCAGATTACACAAAAGGGATAAATTATCCAGTGTGTGACTTAATTGGTATACTGAATGTGTACAAAAATCCCTACTTGAGTTAAGGGGTCCAATTGATCTACTTGATTTTACAGGAATTCTTCAAAGGTCACTCTCATTGTCAGTGGTAATCTATGTGATATGCTGATCCACTCTTTGCTGTTGAACAGTTTTTGAGGGATTAAATGACTCTTGTATATAATGAACAAATGGAGAATGTCTTGGGTTCATGAAATCAGAGGATTAGTTTCCATATGGCAATGAAACAAATTGAGGATTAAACATGTCATCTCTGGTTAGATGAATTAATAGTTTTTCTGTGTTGAGACAATATCCAGTCATGAAATAGGAATTATTGTTTTTCTTTTGTTGATGTAAATAATCATTAAAGTTAAGGTTATACTGACTTTCTCCAGTGACAAAAGGTTATATGTTAGAGGTAGATGTTACAGTTGTCCGTCTCATCTTTTGTGTGAATTATTTTTCTGAGGAGACAGTTGTTACATATCTATCTGTCTATTTATCTTCCTATCTATCTATCTATCTATCTGTCTATATATATATATATATATAGATATATATATATAAATGGAGAGAGAGAGAGA
>JAYMFT010201918.1:0-11658 GCA_038088735.1 Panulirus argus
ATGTACTGTGCATATATGTGCATGTATGTATATATGTGTGTATGTGGGGGGATGGGTCTTTCTTCGTCTGTTTCCTGACGCTACCTTGCAGACGCGGAAAACAGCAATCAAGTATGATAAACAAATAAAAATAATGATAAGAATAATTATAAAAGTGGCAGGCTAAATTCCTACCATTTGGACACCTTGCTACTTAAGAACCAACAACAGAAGGATCTATCAGTGCAGTCAGTGTGCACACAATGACTAATAGCACCATCACCACATAAAGTACTAATGGCACCGTCACCACGTAAGGCATCATACGGTCAACTTCAAGACAAAAATCATTACCTCAACTATTACATGTTTCTTCTTTAAAATTTCAGTGCTTCACATATAAATCTTTGATTGCTATAGTTAAAAATATAATATGGACATAGAAAAATTTAAAGAATTGGGTAAATGTGTTGAAAATAAAATGCATGAATAAGAAATTATGCCTCATTAACACATGAAATGGCAAACAAATATGAAAATTAAATTCTATTAAAAATCTCAGCTGCTATGGGAGGCCAGGTGAGGTTCCAGAAGTTCTGTTAAATTTATAAAAGTGGTTAAGCTAATTTCACATAAAATATCCCCATAGTTTCCATAGTAACTGAAACCTTACCAGTATCACCTTGTTTAGTATCAATATTACAGAATAAATATAATGGAGTGGTTATCTGCACCTCACTGGTAAAGCAAGTAGGCTGGCTGACACTTCATCCATTACTGACAGTTTCTCCCTAAATGTTTAACAACACTTCATCCCCTACCTCATATTAGGTTAGATTAGGTTTGGTTTTGTTAAATTTGGTTTCATTTTGTTAACCCACGTCATGTGTTTTACTGAATTCTATCTTTGCTCATCACAATAGATACTTAAGGGAATCTCGATAGCTGTAACAACTTTTCTTCTATAAGCTGTTATATCCAGTAATATACACCCACAAAGAAAGTATAGCTTTACCTATTCAAATTTTAACCCCAAACTAAAAAAAATAATATATGTCTATTTCCACGCAACTACAGGGAAAGGATTTATCACGGCTTGGTTATTCGGGCAGATCCCAAACAACTACGACTGTACTATTGTGAGGCTTGTTATACATACTAAAACATCAGTCAGTGAACTACTGTTATACTCAAACGGTAAACAGTAAAAACTGTAAATTACCTTAACCACTGTTTGAAGTAAGATATCTGTGCCCCCACTTCTTTAACTAAATTAGAAAAAGACTTAAGCAAAATCACAAATCATGGGTTGCTCTGTTGATCACAGGTAGCTCACCTGACCCAAGAGATCCTCACACTCCTGTTGTGGCTTCACAGATAAATGAGCATAAAGAGATATAGAGAGACCCAACTTTGCGGCATGGTACACTTTTTTCTTCATAGAATCCATTCCCGAGGTCATTGCGCATTGTAGCCAGTTACTGTATCGAATGGGGTCAGTGTCGACCTTCTTTCGCTCAGCTGAAAAACCAAAACAATCACACTATAAGGAAGTGAAACTCCAGGGAACATATGAGCATCGACAACTCCAAGTAACCAACGAACAATATAAGGAACATAAATATGGTCTATGCTGAAAAAAAAATGTATTATATCTAATCAAAGCTGTCTATAATTTTCTCATTAACACATACAAACTAATCACTACATGTGCGTTACGCGGAGAGAGTTTTACAATCATTTTGCCCACTCTCGCAGTTCTTGCCTCTACACAACTGAAAGTCATTATATCGCGCCACATATAAACAGTGTATGGTTCATCACTTTTTATACCGGCACTTTTTACTGCTCCAGGTTATATGTAATAGAAATTATTTGTGACTGTAACATTCTAAAGCATTCAGAAAGTATATGCAATAGAAAAGTTAGTTGATGGTCAAAAGTTCCTGAATAGAACGTAAAGTGCTGGAATAGAAAAAAATACGCAAATTCTCTTTCACATTCTCTCTTAAGCTATTATTTGGTTAAAATTCGAATCAATAGAGTAAACATCTTTAATACCAAAAGCTTTCTACAACAAATGGAAAGGATAATGCAAGCTAATGCAACTACGATCCACATTAGACACTACTCATCCTGCTGCCCATGTACTCTACATGACAGTGAACTGTAGTATTCACTTTAACTTCAGTTTTCAGAGGCACACTTAGCTATCTGTATGATAGCGTTATGTGGTTTCAGTGCTAGAATTACCATTAAGGTGATATTGAGCGGTAAGATCAGCCATTCATTAAGGATATGGAAACTAAGACTGGTTTAAAAGGCATTAGCTTTAAATGAATTACGTCTAACCCCAACAGAAAATTATACCACCGCATTCTTGGTGGTCTAGTGGGACCTAACCTTTGAATTTCAACGTCTGATTGGTGCATGCTATGTCCATGCCCAATGAAGTTGATTTCCCTTTATGTTGACTATTTCAGGCACCGCGTTTACGTATCCTTGCTTCTTGTTATTCACGTCCAACCCCCGAGGCTCAGTGCTTAGGTCCCTCACTAATGGCGTGCCGCCCTAGAGAATAAGGCCCGCACCTCCCGTGTTGTAGGGATTTAATCTCACACTTCCCAAAATGAGAGAGGTTTGATTCCTGCAAAGTGGGTCTTTTTGTTTAATGTCACTACCCATGTTACATTACCATACAAAAGAATTGGCTTTAAGTTGGTCTGTTACATATTTGATTTTTGTGGGACATTTTAATCTCGTCAATGAATAGTTAGACAAAGTGCTCCATTGTTTATGACCGTAACTCGTGAATCTGTTATTCACCTTCAATTTTATCCTTGTATTATTTGATATCACACCAATGAGCTTTAGATAACCATTGGCTGGCGGGCCCACATTCATCTCTTCTTTCGCAGCTAATACCGAAGACAAACATCTTTACACTAGCAGGATATACTCAACTTTGCCCTAGCAGACTTAGCTTTGCAACCAGAACCAACACATCAACCTGACTCACTTTAGCACCCTTGGTAATTCAACCCTCCCTCCCCACTTCCATCCCGATCAATCTTCAAATGATAATAGCTTTTTGATACCTCTTTTCCTCCCTAACTTCGATTCTTTCTAATTCACAAACTTTATTTACCGCTGGTAGCAACGTCATTAGTCCTACAGGAACTTACCTGAGCTAGCTCTAATCTTTGCTCTTCTCTTTATCCCATCTACAATGCCAGGCTCTTCCCTTCTATTGTAGGTATGCCTTACTACAGCCCATCCATATAATGTGATACTGAGAAAAGGGGGTGGTGGTGTATTGACCCACTACCACCTCCAAATCCTTCTAACTTCCTTTAAAAAGAAAATAGTTACCTTTTTAGTCAACAGATTTCAGTGCTTGGACTTCAGATTTCTCTTTAACACCCCTTTTGTAAGGGACCTAAGGGCCACTGTCCCCACAAATTCTCCTAGCATTGTAATAAAACTGCCACTATATAGAATGTTGAGATTCATTTAAAGAAACTTCATACTAAAGCAAAAATGTGATAATGCCACTGTACCTAAGTCAAGTTAGGACCCCCCCCCCACCATTTCAGCAAGGATATTCATGAAATAGAAGCAGTGCAGCAGAGCAACTTAATTGATTTCCCCTCTGCATAACAAACCACACGACAGATTACGTCAAACTTGTTCTTAAGTCTGTGGCAAATCAATAAGTTTTAAAATACTAACAGGATTCAACAACTTCGATATAAAAAATAGCTTTACAGTCGTGCCAGCACAACAAACTATAGGAAATAAACTAAGAGCTAACAAAGTTAATCTGAACTGTACGAAATATTCTTCACTGTCAACATTGCTGTTGTGTGGAATGAGCCCATACAAGTTGAATGCTGCTGTTCTCTGTTACATAGGTATTATTTTCCCCACCATCCTCATGATTTGTCTGTGGTCCTCTGCATTTGAGGGCTTGATCTAAAGACTGCCTGGCTGCTGCTTCCCAATTTGTGCTGAGAAGAGTCACAAAAGGATTACTCAATATGATACCTTCTGTTCCTCAAAATAGCCAAGCTGTGGAATTCTTCGTCTTTCCCCTTTCTACCTTTGAGAGTCAGGTCTACAAACTTCCGCAGGGCCCTAAATAAAAATTTCTTTTGTTCTTTGTTTCTCCTGACTTGGCCTTTTGAATGCAACATGCTTTGCCTGTGTCATGTCAATCACACTGTAGTCATTTAATCAAGATTATACCATGTAATGTGCTAATCATATAATTCAAAATACTATAAAATTTAAGGTTTCAGAAACATTTTTTTCATCATTAACAAAAGTTTTATTGTTTTCATACAAATGCAAGTCCAGATGACATTCTGAAATGAAAGAAAAAACTTATTAGAAAAAAAAAAGCAATAATACATTCTTAATCTAAGACAATACATTCCTGTATGCCTGAGTTACGGCACAGGTTCCTCAATAGCTGAGGTCCTGCTTCCTACAGACGTGTTTCTCTGGCCCACCTACTGGCACCTGTCTTAGCCTATTAATAAAAGGCTATCTGGTGTGGCTGAGGGGGCAATATGGGATTTACCTACACTTAATTCAACACCATGAAAATGCAACTATCTCATATTTAGTTACTCAAAGGTGCAGCTAGGTCTTAAATTTTAGTATAAAACATGCCAAAACGTAATATTCAACAAGAACAGTCTTATTACTTTAATAAAACTAGTTTAAATAAATCTCAAGTCAGACAGCACTTACTACATCTCTAATACTTTCAACCCAAGTTACATTAAATACAGTAATCATCTGGCATTTTAGTTCAAATACATCAACCATCTTCCTTCAATCTACAATAAATTGTAATAGGTTGAACCAAGGAATAAGAAATAAAGGTAAACCATGGAATACTATAGTCAGTTAAGTCTGGCTGTGGATGGTACTCAGGTTGTGTTATATTACAAATAAAGTAAAAATGTGAAGGCTACCATTTGTTCCTAACACTACCCCCAACAAAAAAATTACTTACCTTCAGACTATTCTGTTGGCATGGTGCGAATGATGTCTGAATCTCCTGGGTCAGTAATAGCAAGGGAACAGACCCGGAAGTATTTACCACATGCAGTTCCAAGCTCAATATTGTTTCCGGAGTAATGATGCACACCTGTTTTTGCCAACATTGCATAGTATTCAATCTCAGACTTCCTGAAAAGTACAAACACATGGTTCACAATCAACTGACTTGCTGGGTGGGGGTTCCAGGAAATGATCCAGAAGAAAGTGACAGGTATCATTCCCAGTTTTCCTGGTTTTTCTTTCACCTAATTCATAATGGTATGTCATGTCTGGGGGGGGGGGGGAGACTAAAAGAGGTAAGAGAAGTCATTCTTTTTCCCATGTGGATATTTATTACCCTTCCTTACAACTGCATTTCTTTATAAGACCAGTTCCAACACTAAACCTTGAGCAGAAATCAGTAAGATGCTGTTAAAGGCCTTAAAGGTGTGGTGGGGAACTCTACTGTTGGCAACACGAGGATCACATACATTAATATATTATTCATCTTTAAAACTGAATAATGGTTAATTTAACACATTCACATCATCTCTATTGTTTCACTTGCCAAACTATCATGTTATATTTGTAGACAAACACACAAGGATTCAGAGGACATCTAGAAGAATGACAATCTTCAAAAAGCTTATCAAGTAATGTGACAACACTGCAATCAATAGATCACAAAACATACTAATGATACTATTACAAATCAAGTACACCATGGCTGTTACAAACAACAACTTACTGTTAGCGTCTCACTGAAGGGTTTATGAGACTCCATAAACCATCACAATGGCAGCATTCCTCCCTTCAAATGCCATCCTATATATACATATACATAGGAAGGAATTTTAGCAGGAGAAGTGCAACTCACTCTGGACAAGGATAAACTTTAATATGAACGAGCAAAATCAGCTCTTTTTACAGATTCCTTGTCCATATCACATCTTGGTAATGTAGTCCTAAATGGTTCTAAACCAGATAGTGCTAACAGTACCCAGATGGTGGGTCAACCATGTGAAGGTCTACTTCTCTGTCTCACCTGAGAGAAGGGGTGTTGTTGGCAATGATCACAAGCTTCGCCTTTCCAGCACGAAGACACTTCAGCGTCTGCCTGTATCCCAACACATACTTCCCAGATTTCATAACAAGAGCCAACCGAGAGTTGATGCTCTCTATAGCCTTCTTCTGCAAAAACAAATATACAAAAATATATTACAGCATTGCTTTACAACTAAGTCCATCATAACATACTGTTAATATCTGTATGTCCTGTCAACGGCACAGGTGAACCTAATACGGGAAACCTGCTTCCTGAGGACAACATTTTCTAGCCCCCTCTCTGGCACCATTGATGTCACATTGAAATCACGGTGTGGCGGACGGGGCAGAAAAATATATTCTATGGCTAAGCATACTCAAAATCATTTACGTATCCAAACCTTATTCAATTTTCATCATTTGATAACCCTTAAAAGCTTCTCCCATCATTCTGCTTTAATAAAAACCCCAGTTGACATTTGCTACCAAGCGATCACAAACATCTGGAAACTTTAACCTGCTAAATTACATCCAATTTCCTTATTTTCATCCACAATTTCCCTCACCTCCAATAACCAGTCTAAACCTTGTAACAAGAAATACACCAGCTCCACTAGTTTAAATCATTTACATCATATGAACTACTAGTGTAATGTTATTCGAATTCATTAGATATTTTCGTAGTACTTCTAAACAGGATCATCATCCTATGGTACATATTGAAAGTATGGTACAGTATCAGTTTAGGGACACCACAAATATAACACAATTGGGTAAAGAACAAATAATTCAACTCTATTCTTAAGAGATTTATAACAAGGGAGTAGGCAAATCTTTATCTCTGAAAAGCCATATGAGGGCATGATCACGTGCAATATGCAGTAAAACTGAAAAATTTAAAGCAACAGAAGAAATGAAAACCTAAACTTACGTACAGACCTTGATTTACCTTAAAAAGTGGCATACTAGAAATATGAGTTATAGTCACCTTCCCTTTACCATATTGGGTGCATGCAGATATAAACACTTGGCAAATAATAAACAGCCTACAAAATTCATTGGAACTGAACGGAACAGACATATCAAAATCATTAAAAATATCATATATTTAGGTAGGAAGAAGAAATTAATTGAAGTTTATACCGGTTCTATTAATCTCTTCAGGAGTTTCCATCACCTTTATCCAAAACATGCCAAGATCATAACTTTACTCCCACATATATATAATATTACTCTCCATTCTAAATTACTTCTACTTATATACAATTCTTTATTTAGTATGGTTTTCTTGTAAATCCATAAAATATTTCAGTGGTGCTTATAAACTGATATCTTTCCGAAAGTTTATTAACACTTCTCGAACATACAGTACTGTTTCAATTACACCAGTTCTTGGTGTATCGATGCAAATTAACATCGGCTTTCTACTCTATTAGGCATATGACTAAGACTTCTAAATCTCATTCATTCCAAAGAATTCCCATCCTTAACCATCACCCCACGTTGAGACCTCGTGTACATTTAAGACAAGTCACACTTACCGACTTCTTTGTAGGAGCCATGGCTGCTTTTAAGACCCGCAGTCAACCTGAAAAGGAATGAAAACATATTTAGACTAATTGGGGATAACATTCAAGTGTCTCAAACCACATCAAAATGTAAATCTCAGAGAAATGGTGACCAGGTCGCCTCCGCTTACCTTAACACTTCCACGACAACGAACAGAAAGACCGAGCGTGGCGCGGTAAGGGTTTAGAAATATGATTCTCTTGCGGTAAATATATCACATTATAAATATCGGATCAAGTCATTAGTTTAATACGAATATCAAATAGAATAGAGAAATAGAAAAACAGAAATATAAATCTTAATTCTCTTCTCTTTCAAATGCCAGGGAATCATCATTTCTCTTCATTATAAAAGGGCTGTTTTTCACGATATTTTTCACATAAAACACTAAAAAAAATATATCATTAAGCAATCTAAACACATACAACCTCAAGAATTAACGAAAACCTTTATCTGTTCGAGGTTTGTTTCGACATAATTGTTATACATTCTATTTCTTGGAAAATTGTTGCAAAAAATGGACAAGTGTTAAAACGGCATTGAGCCAGGGCTGATGGAAGTCACTTCATCGTCTTCCTGTGTATTTTGATTTCTGGTTTGGAATAGTCTTCAGGAGGTGGTCTTTTTGGATCTTCCTCAAGTACATACTGATAAATTTTTACTCCATGATATTCTACTGATGTTTTGGTCTGGGTAAGGCTCCCATAAGAGATTCATCGAGAATTTTCTGTGAGCTAGATTACAAACTCTCTGTTAACTAAATTGAAGAGACAATGCATTATCAACCAAACAATTACTGACATTCCTTAACCCGGCATTGAAATCCACTTCAGTATTTTCCACATCCTACGTGGCTATTCAGCTCATTATTAATATGTTTTTGGACTTATATTGTGCAGCAATACTACCATAGGTAATATAGAACACACAACTCATTTAAAAGTATGGTGTTAATGATGATATATCATTCCCATGTTGGTTAGACATTCAAGTAAATGCAGATGTAATTATTTTCATTCAGTAATAATGGTAGTTATTGATAAAACAGTATACGCTGTGAAACTAACAGAAAACGAAGTTTATCATCAGAGAAAACTGCAAAAGCCTTAGCATTAACTAAAGTATAGAGTCTCTCGACTTAAACCTACCTCCTGTGTTCTATAGCACAAAGTCCTCCTTAATATAATATCCCGTCTTAATGATTCACATTGTACATAGTTAAAATTGTTCAAGTGAAAATTAACACCGTCCACGCACATTTCCACCATCTCCAAGGAAGCACCCCTATCGTATACCATCAATAAACATTCCCTGGTGACTGCAGCCTAATCATCCCGTTTCAGACAACCGGTTAACCACTGTATCGATACGTCTATCTCGATGTCTATCTGTTTCTTTCGCACCTTCAGCCATACCACAACACATCGTCTTAGCGGGAGGGTGGGAGCAGGGGGCTGCAAACCTTCCCCTCCTGAGCTACTTTCTAAAAGGAGGAACAGAGGAAAGGGAGTAATGTCTCGTCGATAAACATCATACTCCAAAGGAGTCCATCATTTTCCTTCTAATGGAAGTATCGCAGCCATGGAGTTGCGGGAGCCCCCGAATAGGGGGTCCCAGGGTAATAGCTCCAGAACCCCTTTGTGAAAGGGGCTCTTGAGTTGTATGCTAACAATAATGGTGATACTACTATCAATACTATTACTACTACTTCAGCTACTTCTATTAATGACAATAACAGGATGACAATAACAATAATAATATGCTCGTGTTACCAGACTCGGCCAGCTCGAAGTTACACCTCGAGTGAAAAGCCACCTTTGAGGAGGTTTGAGTGAAGTCTCTTCAAAGAACTTCTCACTCAAAAGGAGTCTACATTTCCCTGCTACTGGAAGTAGCGTAGCCTTGGGTTGCAGGAGACTTTACAAAAGTATTTCTTACTTAGTAAGGCATTCGACTGTGGTGCCAAGATGGCGATAAAAAAAAATCACAAATGCTACGGTGTATTTATTGCACGTCTACCTGGAAACTACATTTGACTTATAACCGAACTGTAGCAAGTGAGCGGTCCAATTTTAGGTTGTCTTATAATAAACAATGCAAGTTGGCGTTTGTAGTCGTCTTTTGCTCTCCGTGCTGTTGGAGGGACCATATAATGGTCGTAAATGTTCACACGCGTAATATATATTTATATTATTTTTTTCTTTAAGAAATACCGTGTACCATAATGCATTAGACGCAGTGTCTCCATTTGATAATGTCAGTGACACTTATACTGAAACAGCACAATAGCGAAGACGTCACTGTAACACGTATGATGAAATAGTACAGCAGTGAAGATGTCACTGACTGTTATCATGCCTACCACCGACTATCCCTGGGGATAAGGGGAGAAAGAACACTTCCCACGAACCCCCTGAGTGTCGTAGAATGCAACTACGAGTGGCAGGAGCGAGGAGTTGCAAACCTTACCTATCTTTTATCTAATTTTCTAAAAGCTGGAACAGTTGGAGCCAAGTGAGGAGTGCTCAGTTCTTCTCAAAGGCTCAGGCTAGGGGTGTCTGAATGTGTGTAACCATAATGAGGAGAGGGGAGAGACGGGTGGTATAATTGAAGAAGGGATCCTGAACGTTCCAGCTTTTAGTGAAACAAAGCTCGAGGCTAAAGCATTGCCTTAGGGGTAAAGTGTAAGGGCGAGAGCTAACGAAGGGGTAGAACTTCTGCTGAAGGAGGTGTGGCAATGTATGAGAGAGTGTGTAAGGATTTAGTCCCTCGCTTGAAAACTGAAGTAGCTCTCACCCAACTCCTTCCAAAGAACACTGCTTTCAACTTCACTTTTTCCACTTTCCTGGGGAGGTTGCTGTCCACATCCTACTGACACAGAGGGTGTAAGATGGTTCCGGGCATCACTTCAATCCTCCTAAGTCAGGAGTATAATCCTTCCCGGCTGTTGTCTACAGCCAACTGACCCGGGACTTGGCATTTTTCTTTTCCCCTTGCATACACTATATACCCACTTCTCTTGTGTATACCTTGTCTTCAGTGAGTCTTTTACCATCGACCGTCCCTGTAAATGTTCATTACCCAGCAGGAGGAGGAGAAGGAGAAGGAGGAATGAACGACGTGGCAGACGGAGAGAAGGAATAACAAAATCCCTAGTGGAAGCCGTCCTGGGAAAACAAAGGAGTCGTCCCGCAGCATATGAGAATAGACCACGTGGCGGAGGGAGTGATTAATCCCTGCTGGGAGCCGTCCTGGGAACAAAAGATTCGTCCCGTGGGTCGACGTCCCCCCCGCCACGCCCGTCCGACTCTTCAACAGGCTGGCATTTTTAACGGCCGCCGCCGCCGCCGCTCCCTCCGTCTGTCTGAGTGTTTTCTTTTCTTTTTTTCAAGAACTGCCTCGCTATCAGCCGTGTGTGGAGGGGGCGCCAGCAGCATTCTCAATGCTTCTCAGAGTGCACATCTCGCTAAAAATGCGCGACAAAATGCATCTACCATAACTCTGAATCCTTTTCTTTTTATAATCTCTATGGTATATACGATACACGTTAACGCAGGCGCTGGTGACCATATCAAGGTCGGACTCATCGGCAATAGAATAGAAAATGATAAATAGTAAAAAAGTGTCACCACTCATCTTAAGCGAGAAGGGATCTGCCATGTGAACGAATGAGAGATTGTTGAACTTGTGATAAAAACACGAAGAAAATATTTTCCCAGTTCAGCTTCACAAAGATTAAAATAGGAAATCTAATCCGCTGAGGCTATAGTTGCCAACGTTCACACATCTGTATGACGGAGTGGCATGTCTGGTGCCAGAAGAAGCCGTACACAAGCTGTCAACTCGTCACAGCAAAAGATACGAGCTATCAACTCAACACAACAAAAGATAAAGTAATATCTGTAAGATAGAGAGACAGAATATATATATATATATATATATATATATATATATATATATATATATATATATATGACGATAGTGAAAGGAAGTGAGTAAGGGTGAGTCGATAAG
>JAYMFT010201929.1:0-11658 GCA_038088735.1 Panulirus argus
CATATATGTGCATGTATGTATACATGTGTGTATGTGGGGGGATGGTTCTTTCTTCGTCTGTTTCCTGGCGCTACCTCTCTGACGCGGGTAACAACGATCAAGTATAATAAATAAATAAATAAATATATCCCTGGGGATGGGGAGAAAGAATATTTCCCATGTATTCCCTGCGTGTTGTAAAAGGTGACAAAAAGGGGAGGGAGTGGGAGCTCGAAATCCTCCCCTCCTGTTTTCATTTTTCCAAAAGAAGGAACAGAGAAGGAAGCCAAGTGAGGATTTTTCCTCTAAGGCTCAGTCCTCTGTTCTTAAAACTACCTTGCCAATGTGAGAAATGGTGGATATGTATGAAAAATAAAAAAATATATGCTGATAACCATGAGGAAAATGAAACATAAGTTCCCAAGTGCACTTTTGTGAAATGATTAAATCATCTGGGGAGATAAAAGAATGAGATAGCTTATATACAAAATATAGGCAGAGCTAAGACACCATTGGTACACAAGTATTTCCAGTTGGTGTTGTTAGGGTCTGCATCGTGCCTGTTATGAAATTTTATTATGTGGACAAGACAGGTAACCATTTAAAAATTTTGCCCACGACAAAGCTATCCAGTTTGTATAGACCTTCACTAATACTCATGTTACAATTAATTGTGTAAGTAATGAGAGAAGATTTAATGATATTTCTCTTGGTCAAGGGGTTACGGTCAATAACTGAATTAGCATTACTCCAATCAGTACAATGGTCATAACTTTTAAAATTTGATTCTTGTCCTGTTCTTATACTTCATACCTTATTTGCATGTGTGCAAGTGTGTTTACTCATAAATACTGCATATTTCTTGCCTTCTATTAAACCAAATTATGTAATTATTCTACAGAGAGTACTTAAAAGACACAAACCTGCAACCTCCACAAAAAGTGGGATAAGAGAACCATACACTGATGGCGAAAAAAATTCTTTCCAGTCTTCCAACAGTTTTGGGGGATATGCTTTCTTTGTTGTGGGGTTTGATGCCAACTTCTCCATGAAATAACCAACACAACCTATACATTTGCTGACAGCAGAAGTGAAAATTCCAGCTACTGTCTCTTTGTTAATGGTCTTGAAAAAGAAAAGAATAAAAAACTGTTATGTATATAGCAATGTAAAAAATTTCAATATTCAACTTCTGACACAGAGACATTTTGAAATCGTGGCTAATGCATAACATTAATTAGAGGAAAGTAAGATTGACAAAGACACTTGTGTTACCTGTATCTTACAAAAAATGAGAATGGTATCATGAGTCTCAACATGATTAAATTATGCTAGTGATTAGAAACTTCAGTTCAAGGTGTGCATATGGACATCAGCATTAATACATGATTTAGACCTATTTTTGGCTTTCAGTTGAGTTTTGTCAAAATGAATAAACACACTATACCTGACTCTGATGATCATAAATTTGCAGAGCCATACTAATTAACAACTAACATTCCAAGGTACTTGCATGCTTAAACAAATTTTGATCCATCTTCAGACTTAAGCTATGGAGTGACAAAAATGAATATCTACTAAATTCAGATAAAAACCAGGTGTAATTTATGAGTAATGGAAGCTGAAAGTCTGGAGTAAATTTTGTGGACTAAAAAATGCATGCTATCCCAGTAACCTTGGAATACTGAAAACTGATACAGGTGGAACCTCTGTAATCCTGTAACCTGGGGACCTGGCCATTGCCGGACCATAGAAAATGCCGGAAAACAGAAATTGACCCCTAAGAAAACCTCCTATGTAAACATATGCCCAACCCCTAGTCTTGTTATCTCATTCCACATACATATTGCTGTGTTATCAAAGCTAGGACAGAGCTTAAAACACGAAATAATACAACCATTAATGCTTCCAAATAAATGTTTTCATTGTTACATCAGATTACATCAGAAGTACATCATGGTCAGCAGATACTTGCATATCAGGGGCAGAGGAGGTGCAGGTAAGTGGATTTTCTGCACTGGAATGAGCCTTAGCAGCATTATTAATGACCTTCTTCAGCCACTTTTCCAATGTTACCTTGCTTCCAGTACTTTGGCTTTTCCTTAATCAATTTTCTTCAAATCAAATAAACAGACATAATTTCTTATTCTGTTATGAAGTCCCTTTGCTCCAGTCCTGAAATTAAATCTCTTGTCATCTGGAAACATTTATCTATAGAAATTCTTTCTTCCACTCCCTCGTTTTCCTCTGCACTTTCTTCATGATGATCTTTTTTTTTTTTTTTTCCCCCCACCTTGCTGAACCATCTCCACGATTTCTTGATAAGTAAGTTGAAAAACAACAGGCTCATCATTATCAATGTTCATCCATTCCTCTAGGTCTTCCTCTGTAATCTCTTTGGTTATTGCAAGACACTTGGGGTTAGTCATACTCCTAGCATACTCGACCAATTCTTGGATCAATATCTTTTCACTAGAAACTCTAAATCGAGAGAACCAAGGTTCACTCCTTTCCTCGTCCTGAAACATTAAGCTTGGCCACAGTTTGTGCCAGCCACCTTGCAGTGTACTTTACTCGACCTTATTCCAGGTAATTCTCTTTAATGATTTGTATCTCAGGTTTGCAGCTGAACTGTAATTCTTACAAACATCACTGACTGTAATATCAAATCAGTTACTTTACTCGGTAATGTTGGATTTTGATGAAATTTGAGAAGACTATTCCTTCTCTTGCACTTATCTCTCATGTAGTTCTCTCAGGAGCCTTCAGGTTACCCTTTGTGAAGGAGGAGAATATGAGATTGATTAAGCCAAGGTAATGCAGTTCCTTTTGGTACACCCAAATGCACCCTTTGTGAAGGAGGAGAATATGAGATTGATTAAGCCAAGGTAATGCAGTTCCTTTTGGTACACCCAAATGCACTTCTTCCTTGTTAGATATGACTCCATTTGCAACTGCTCTGAATTTTTTTTGTTAAAAACTCTTTAATCCATTTTCCATGTTTTCCCTTGATGTTTTCCCGTCATTTTTTCTAGTAATACTCCATATAGCCTATCAAATAATGAAACCAACTGTACATTTTGTGATAAAACCATCAAACTTGGCCCATATCAACTGTATGCCAAGATGCCCTGTTTTGAATAGGGAGGCATATGGAACTCCTCTCTGTGTGAGGCTGGGCAGTAGTTAAGAAAGTGGCATATTTGTACTGACCACCAGCAACATGACTCAAACATTTGATTGGAAAGCAAGAGAGTGTTTATATTGTTTATATTGTTCTGGAATCTTATTGAATCATCACTGAAACAAGAAAAAAATATTTCAAACGCTTTTTTTTATAAAACTAATGATTTACATACACCAATTGTTATTAAATTGCTAAAGAGAAAGAGGTTCAGAATACTGCAATACCATTAGGCACATCACAGAAAGAGGTAGCTCATTCTGAACTAATTCTATTACTTTCCCTACACCTCGAAGCTTTGGAGCTCTCTACCCTCTCATGTCTTTTCCAGTAACTATGACGTGGCACATTTTACAAGGCATTTTTTGCTTCCTCCAAAGTTTGTAAATACTTTCCCTTGTCTCTTCTTTTTCCCTTCCATCAACCTCTGTATTTCAATTAAGGCAAGCTGTTAAAGTGGACTTTTGTCTGTGACTGCTGTAACTGGAGTCTCCACTGAAAAAAAAATGATAATAATTCAGAGTCACAGAAGATATTCAAAATGAGTCTTTCCATGATAATTTCTCTGCACCTGCTGAAGCTGTATACTTTGATTTAGGATATAGGATGCTCTGTAGTGTACTGTGTAAGTCCTGAATGTTTCTTACCAATAAGTATCTCTGTCAATCCTGTCATATGCTTTCTCCAGGTCCATTATTGCCAAATTCAAATCATCATATCATGCCTGCACGATAATTAAATTCAGCTTTATCAGTACCTGACTGAATGATAAGTAAAATTAGTTGCCTTACCAAGTTTGATGAAAGTACTTCATAATTCAGGTAAGCTTGTGATCAAAAGTTACACAAGTAAAAGACAAACAGACAAAGAAATAAAAATATTTCCTTTCCTATTTATTCACACTTATTTTCCACTATAAAACTGAACTTCCTACAATTTAGCTTTCTATTAATAAATCCACAGTAGTGGGCCTCACACTTTTTGAATAAACACATCAACAATATCTATGTTACCTTTCTTGATTCTTCAAGACTTTGTACCCATGAAGAAAGAGCGCACAAAATAAAGTCCCAGTGTGAAGGCTGTAGGTGTACTGCATGGCTCTTAATAAGCACTGTTACCAGCCGTACTAGAGAACAAGGAAGTACAACATCCTCCCACTTCATGCCGGTAACATTTCTACAAAAATAAAATATAAGAAAAAAAGAATAAAAATTCAGAAAACTTTCAAATTTAACCACATATACAATGAAAGAGATAAGACTACTGTACCCCATATCTAGTTTGCTATGTCAGCTTAATAAACAAAAAAAATTATTCTATACAAAAACTTTTTTATAATAAATTGGTTACCATGTAACACAACAAACATGCTCAATCTCTTTAATTTGCATATCACTTCACCCTTAAAAGTCTGAACATATTATTCTTACCATCAACCATTTCTTCCAATTCATATGAAAACCTTAACTTACATAATGAAACTCTTGCATTCAAATTAATCTTGAAAACCCAGTCTCTCTGAAATGCTAATTAGCTGAATCAGGCAACATAAATTCTGCATGATGATTTTGTTATTAATCCATTCTGTGCAGTCACAGGTACCCTCACCCCTCCTTCAATACAGATGCAGGAAACAAATAATCAAAGTCTGATTTTTTTGCAAAATAACCTTTAAAAAATATAAAATACAGCTTAACAACCACAAAATATTTAAAACTGAAACTCACAAATTCACCCGGGGTAAGGGTGCATATGGGGGTAGGGTGGGGAGGGGGTATGAGTGTGGTATTACTGCTCTAATGTTTACATTCCACCTACTGAGAAAGTAAACAGTCTGTCTAAAGACCTAAATTACAAATGTGCACTGCGAGGAATACAAAACATACCTAGGAACTAAGGGATAATGTGAAAAGTCTAAAATCAACCTATACTTAAAAGCATGGATCTGGAAAGAGTCACTGAGTAAGTGAAATGAATAGAATGAGAGACAAAGGAAAACTAATGGTCCTGTTGAAGGATGAGAAGCACAGGTGTTACTCAGTATGGCAGAATCTTTGCAGGTGTGACAATAACAGTGCACTTGACCTTTGCTTATACCTACTCCATTTGGAGAAAATTCTCGTATACTGTAGGCCATTTAATTTTTACCATTAAACCTTCTTTTATTCCTTCATAAATTTCATGATTGTGCACCAAACATTTCATCTTCCCCAAACATGAAATGTCAAGAAAAAACTTTGGATATGCCACCAGAACATACCTGCAGACAGTGCCCATGCAAAACCTGTGCAGAGATGTGTATTTATATACTGATGGATAAGCATATACACATACATTATTCACAAAGCCCATAACACTTTCTATAACCTGCAAAATTTTCTCAACAGCAATAACAAACAAAGGAAAATGTTGGCTAGTGAGACTGTCATATAATATTGAAAGTTATGACAGCATGGCCTAACCCACCTTAACAATGTGAAGGCTTGGAAAAGTAATTACCACAACACATTAATCATGCTGTACTTAACCCTTACTAACATTTAAGTAATTAACAGTCCTCAAAACTTTGATGTCAAATATTTCAAACACATCTCCCCTTGGAGATATTCTGTGCATTTGAATGTTATATCACACCAATAGGGATCAGGGAATAGATGTCATGTTTGAGCTTATTCCCCTCACCCAAATTGAATAGATAACTCAAAAATCTAAAGCATACTCAGCTATTTGTTCATGAATTAATAGCAATGACTTTTCAAAACGATGGTCATATATTACTTATGATTTATTAGCAACTGATTATACATTAATGGGAACTTATAATCAATGAATTACTAATGGGGTGATCATACATGAATTGTGACACAATGCATGATGTATTAGCTGGTTGATCATATACTGATCATACCTCATAATTGATGAATAATTAACTGGGTGATCATACATGTTAATAAATCAATGATTCATCAACAAGTCAATCATACATTAATCATGATGCAGATTCCATAACTTATACCCACTAGGCATTGGAAGGGTTAGTGACAGCAATGTAGTGAGCCAGCACTTCAGTGGTTGTCAAGGTGCACTCTCTAACCCAGGAAACTGTCTCTTCTTTCTGCCTCACCCACATATGGACTACTGGCATTCTGTCCAGAAACATAATCTCTCCTTGTCATACATAACACATGACAACACGTAAATCTGTTTCCTTATGGTGAGTGCTATGTGCTAGCCCTGTCTTTTGGCAAAATGGCAGGAGCAATTGATAGAAGCAGAAGATAGGAACATTCAGGTAGGAGCTTTGGGTAGAAACATTAGTTGGAAGCAGTTGGTAAAATCATTGTGCAGTAGCAATAGGTAGAATTAGTTCATAGGAACATTAAGTTGGAGCCTCTACAAACACTGCACAAGACCTACCCTCCTCCAGTGGCCTGTGAAGGGTGAAGCACTAAAGGTTAAGAAGTGGCAATGGAGTTCACTAGTTATGAAGATCATATTGCCATGGCCACCCACTTGAGGGAGTTCCAGAGGGGAACAGGCATCACAGATATAGATAAATAGATATATGATCACATACTGTTTCCACAGATCTTTTGTTTATACATGCCTACAATTTCCTGCAACAGTAAGGTAGTGCCAGGAACAGATGAAGACATGAGCTCATTCAGTCAGATCTGAGAGAATATATCATATTAAATCAATGGTTTGCATGGGTTAGAACAGCCTGTTGATTGGATGAAGGGGGAACTTGAAACAGTTTCATGATTGGCTACTGAGTGGAAGGTAGGCAATACAGTATAGAGAGAGGTAGGAGGAGAAGAGAACACACCAGAAGGTCAGGGCAGCTGGATATTTAAATACAGGAACCTGAGTGCTAGTATTCCTCACATATTTTCACTGCTAATGAGATGTTAGCAAGACAGGTTGGATGTAAGACTGGGCGAGCATACATGTAGGTTACCAAGGTGGTGACAGGATCCAGGTAGCAGAATGCCAGTTATCTTTGGTATGTTCCTTCTGCTACTAAAGAGATGACATTAGGTCAGGCAGAACATAAGACTGGGCAAGCACAGGTTATCAAAGTGGTGACAAGAGATTCCAGGTTGTAATGCTAAGTATTCCTTATATTTCTCATGTTTGATATGTATAGCGAGAAAGGTTGAATATAAGTAGGCTATCGTCGAGGAAGGTAACCAAGGTGGTGAGAGAATACCCAGGCTGCAGAGAGATAGTTTACTCTTATGCTTTGAGACATGAGCATAACCAGTTTCATATGGGCACTAGTGAAGTGGGCAGCAGAGGCTTCAATGTAGGCATAAGCAAGTGGGCAGCAGAGGCTTCAATGGAGGCATAAGCAAAGTAATGAAGGTTACAGTTCATCTAGAGAGTGGCTGTTTCCTCCTCCTTGATAACATTCCTCCAGTCATTCTGCAGCTGAGGTGTGTGTATGGAGATGTTGTCTACTCCCAAAGACAGCTACAAATGATTAGAAGCTGATGTATTTCTCCTGAGGACACTAGTGCATCTCCTAGGAACATAAGCATGTTGTCTGAGAACCTCAGTGTTTCTCCTAAGGATACTGGTATGTTTCTCTAAAGGGTTTTAGCATGTGGTCCTGATGTTTCTCCTTAGATTGTCTTTGTGGAGCTATGTAGATAGGGTACATCTCCCAAAGATGGATCTGACATGTGATCCCCCTATGGATGGTACAAGGGTTCACCTGAAGATGGTGTATGTTCTCTGAAGATCTGCTTGAAGCAACATAACAAACCGAAGACTGACTTGTGGGTCTTGAAGTCATTGTTGCCATATCTAGAGCCTGTAGCCTGTATTCAGTTATATTATCTTCAGGGATAATCCAGAGTAAGAGACAAGAGTTGAGTCAGTCACCTAAGCCTTGAGTGTGTTTGAAATCTGTGTTGTCATAAATAATGTTATATTATCTGTAGTGTCAATCACAGCATATTCATATTATGTTTGGGGAAAGTCATAGTATAATTATATTATCTTGGGGTATTCTAGAGCCTGAGAGAGTAAAGCCTTTAGTCTGTATTGTTGGGCAGATTTTAGCGAGATAGTTTGTTGCAAGATAAATTGTTTAAGTAACTTTGTTGAAAATTTTTCTTTATATACGATTCAAGTATTTCTGTTTCTTAATGACTATTGTAAAGTTGATTTCATTACTGTATTTTGTATCACCCACAAGCAAAAAAGTTACATTTTGTTCACCCCTAGAATATTCAGTCCTTTGGATGTGACAAAGCAGATAGGTTACCTAGCACCACTACATTCACTATATGCACCTTGGCTGTCATTATAGTTCCTCATGGCTCAAGGGAATAATTGGGAACCTTACACTTCTGTAGCTGTAGGGATACACACCTGTCACCATCCCAACCCTTTATGGCAAAAATTGTGTGTGTGTGTGAGTGTTTGTTGCGAGTTACAGCGTAAAATATCATACCCAGCCTGAGCAGCATCATCTGTCTGACCAAAACTGCAAACATTTGTGTCAGCCTTTGAATGGGAAGTAATCTGAAACCCAGCAAAAATTCTGAACTGAAGCACTTCTCAAGGTGGATATTCTACATGGAGGGTGAATGGTCCATTCATACTCTGAATGGAACCTTTAAGATATGAATTAGTTTCACTGTTTTGTACCGCAGCGCTCATCCAGTACTGTTGCAGACCTTGTCTTGGCAAAAATGCCAGTCTGTGTGTCATGCCTTCAGTCTTATTAATGAGATATGAGGCATTTTCCTATACAAAAGTACTTAAACAAATCTTTTGGAGGAATGGTTAAGCAACAACTAGACAGATATCACTTTTGGAAGATGACCAAAAAGAATTTTGAAGTAAAACAATCTATGTCTTACATCAAAAAGTTAAATTTGTTTGTCTATAACCATACCACACATTTCATCCTACCCGCATGCACTGTATCACTGGAAAATCCTGCCTATCTTTCATGCTATATTCACTTACAACAAACTCTTCCAGGAATACAACCCTAAATGTAAATAAGACACACCTGTATGTGACAAAATTACTCTATATGGAATATCAAGATGTATGGAGGAAGATGGCATAGGTATTACAGATAGAAACATATCAGAACAGTCTCACCAGCCATACGATTCAAAATCCAGGCAAACACTCACATGGCAAAGAGAAAGACGTTGTTAGCACTTTCTCTCCACAACATCAGAATGGAGAAGATGGAGTGAACAACATCCTCTGTAACAGAGGATGCAACTAGACTGAGGGCTGTAGTGATGATGAAAATACTTGGGGTAGCAGAAAACGGATCATCGGAGAAGCTGGATAATCTCCCCATTTCCTCAGCCAAGATATCCATAACAGCTTCTTGGGGAAGCAAGGCAAGAAGAGACTGTGAATATCATACAACACACTTTAATAACACATAATATACATCAAATTCAAATTAATTCCAACATTACTAAACTAAGTTCTTATCTGTCAAAATGTATTTACATCAAATCCTAAGAAAAGGACACAAGAAAATCATAAGCAGAGAAAGTACCTTTATAAGAATAACTTTAACGAGATTTTTTCAAAAGGCAGGTCTAGCACACAGCAATCACGGCATGCATTACTTAATAAATAATACTGTTTCCCTCTGCAGCTAACCTCATTAAATAACTGTCAATCCCAGTTTCACCTGAAAATGATTTTAACCAGATATCAAGTATTCTTCTAAATATGTTTCAGTTGTCATCCCATGTGGAGGTAAGGTGTAAGGAAGAATGGAGAGGTAAAAGTGTTGGCAAGTGAGAAGATGAATCAGAAAAAATGAAGCGAGGAGTATGAAAGAAAGGTAACTGAAAGCTTTGCTGGAAGTGCAGTTCATGTAGAGCTACAGTCATGTGTGAATAAGGTTTTTAAAATGTTTAGAGGAATACTATTAAAGGTTGTAGAATTAGTAGTTGGATACAAAGTCGTGAGATATAGGAATGAAAAGGGCAATGCATGGTGGAAAGAAGAGATTAGAAATGCTGTGGAAGAGAAGAAAAAGGCATATGGTAGACTGCTCAATAGGAATATACCAGTGGAAGTTCAGGAAAGGAGGAAGGAAGAATATTAAATATGTAAGCCCAGTGCTAAGAAGTTGATAGAGAAAAAGCAAAGATAAAGTAGATGAAGATTTTCAAAGAAAGTTAAAGGAAAAGTTTTGGGGTAATACAAAACTATACTGGAAGGAGGTAAAAAAAAAAGGAAAAGAGGTGGATATAAGAATGGTAATGTTAATGTGAGAAGTAAGAAAGGGAAGTTGCTGAATCAAAAGAAAGAAGTGAAAGGAAGATGGAAAGAGTATTTTGAAGAACTGATGAATGTAGGAAAAGAGGAGGCAGCACTTGTTACTATAAAGGGTATGGAAGATGTAAGGAAAAGGATACAAGTGCAAGGGCCTATTGCAAAAAGGGAGGTAAAAAGGGCAATAATGAGGATGAAGTTAAAAAAGGCACCTGGAGTGGTTGGGATTACGGTTGAAATGTTAAAGTATGGAGAGGAGAAAGCGTGATAGAGTGGATGCAACGTATTTGTAGTTTAGCTTGGAAAGAGAAGGCTGTGCCTGTTCTTTACTACTCAGAATATTTTCTAAATCAAAAGCTCTTTGATCCATCCTCCTATCTTTAAATTCTTTTTCAATACTTTATCTTGATATTCGGTGGTTCACTTTGTCAAATGTCTTAGCAAAATTGAGAAAACTGTCCGTTCTATTTCCTTGCATCAAAGTTTCATATACATCATTCTAATGAGCTAACAGTTACCTACTTTTTCATGGTATTAATTTATGTTGACTTGTTTTATTTTACTGCTTCTGGTCAAGTTCTACTATGTGCCCTTTTATCACTCTTTCAAAGACTTTTATTACAGGTAATCTCAAACTAACTGACCTATACTACTTAGGTATTAGGTTAGATTCTCCTTTATATACTGGTGGCTCATATCCCATTTTGTGGATGTCTACAATTTTGCTTCTGTCTAGACTTTACATCAGTAACATCACTGGCCTCAAAACTGTTGTTTTTGTCTTCTTTTGATAGGAAGTTGGCAGGAATTTCTCCTGATCTCAGATCTGAGTTTTCTCTCAGTTACTCAATCATCCTGTTTATATAGTTTTCCATTATCTCAGTATCAAAGACTACATTGCCATCATGTGGTTAAGCAGTTCATCTCACTTGCCTTGCATCCTGACCTGACGACAGATTCTTATTGTTTAATCAACATCTTGCACATATCCTGGTGGCCATTTTTGTACTTTTCTCCTAATTCAAAGGGCACAACAAAGAGACAGACTATATCAAATTTTTTTGTAAGTGGAAATCAGAAATGATCTCTTCTTTGAACACTTGACACACATTTCTGCAGCAATCATAGTTTTCTTTACATGCTCTACCTTCTCATGTCTTTCCCAATAACTATGACCTGGCTCATTTCAAGAGACATGTTTTTCACTTTCTCAAAAA
>JAYMFT010201940.1:0-11658 GCA_038088735.1 Panulirus argus
ATATATATATATATATATATATATATATATATATATATATATATATATATATATATATTCATCTGTTTTTACAAGATCCATTCTTTAACTGAATGCAAACGAGATACCATAACCTAGCTTGTAACGAATGTCCTCATCTCCTGTCTTATCCGGGAGGTTAATGACACATTCAGGGTTGAAGTACGTTGACCAGTAAGTATTTCATATCAGGCCACGTAAAGTGTGTAGGTCGCAGATGTACCTTCACTTGTAATAATTACGTTATAGCATTTTGTCTGAAGGTGTAATATATACACACAAAAAAAAATTTAAAAGATCTTGCTAATCGTCTTTCCTTGTTCCTGTGTTTTTTGGTGCGTATGTTATAGCAGATTGTGTTTATATGTAACTCATGTCTTCCCATATACATATATGGGAAGACATGAGTCCTTGGGCTTTCTGTGAGCGGTGAAGCCTCGGACTTAAGCGAAGGGACTGTTGTGGTTGGTGAGTCCTTGCTTAGGTTATACGAAGCGGTTATGGGGAGGAAAACTAGAAGCTGTAGGCTCGGGTATGTGGAAGACGTAGCCCTCGGGCAGTGGGATGGATTTGATGGCGAGCCCCATCGAGTCGCGGCACGAGTAAGGTAAAGTACATGGGGCTTAAGGGCGCGCGTGCATAGCCACATCTTGGAGTTACGTGATGGAGTGCAGCAGCATGGTAGGTCTTCAACCAGTAACTGGGCGTTACACGCGTTGCCGAGTAGTGGTAGGGAAGACAGCGGAAGAATGAGACAAGCTCATGGGTCTAGTTAAGTATCTAAAGGGTGTCCCATGGCAATTGGTTGGGTGCGTAAAGACGCCATGTCATACCTTGATGGGCTTGTTTGTGTGTGTGATGGCTTCGGGTGGTGGCGGTCCTCCCCCGTCCGAAGGACGACACTCGACCCTCGCACGGGACTTATATATCGGGCGTGATGAAGACCGTTCCTCTAGTCACGTTGGCCGAGGACACGGGCAACAATGACGGCTCTCTCCCAGTGTGCACCGGTGGGAAGCACAGGACATTAAAGAGGCTTATGTATATATTCTGTGAAGTTAATGTGAGGGGCCGCGTAAGAGGATTATAGCGGCTCCTCCTGCAGGCCTGGTTAGCTCTTTTGGTGCGCGCTCGTGTACGCAGGTAAATATATACATATACTCATGGAAACACATGCATGCACGTAGGACGAAGCAGGAGGACACCACCAACCATGGTGGTGATGCCACCGAGGTATCTGATGGTTTGATGACGGCTGGGCAGTGAGCCAGCATTACAGTGGCTGTCAAGTTCCTCCTCCCCCCCCCCCTCCCCTCCCCACCCGTCCCCGCTCCCTGACTTAGGCTGCTGTCTCTCTCTCTGTCTCACGCACACGTATGTTGCTGACAGTCTTTCCAAAGACGCATACTGTCTCCCTCTCACACAAAACACTCGACAGTGTGTAACTCAGAAGACCCTGTTCTTAGCTCTTAAGTATTCCTGCGGTGAGCGCTACCTTGGAGTCCTACATAACGACAAAATCTCGTCATGGGGTAAAGGTAGTTCAAGATATGGCGCCCAATGAGCGTAGAGTTTTCCCCCCATACTTTAAAATAGACGATTATAAGTAGGCATTTACATGCACATAGACACAAATACAAAGACACACACATACACACGCGTACATACACAAAAATAAGCAAACACGCAAAAAACAAACACAGCTGAATAAAAGGGAATACCTATAACACACGCAGTCTCTTGAAGGTAATATGTAGGGAGAGGGGAACAGAAGCAATTTCTGGAGTTGACCAAGAGAGGCAGACTATGAAAACTGACAAGAGTGGCACAGAGACGTAGGCACGTGGAAAGAGATATGCAGATCAAACTAGGTGAAGCTGTAGATCGAGTGAAATATGCGCCGTCAGAGAACTTTGCGGCCTGGTTGGTGAGATGTTTAGAAATGGTGTTTGTTAGCTGAGAGAGAGATTTCGACACGAGACAGAGCAAGAGAGACTGAGAAATCAACACGCAAGGTTCGTGCTGAGAAGCGGGACTCCAGAATTAGAAAGATTATCAAAGCGGGAGCTTGATAGACTTAAACCACTTATCATTTTCTGGCTTGGAAGAAGATCAAACACCAGATAAAAGATGAGAGAGAACAATGAAAGGAATTATGCTCACGAAAAGATTATACGGGAGGTTACGGCCTTGGGAGACGCAATTTCTGTGATAAAAGAAGGGAGAAGAATTGGTGGTCCATAATCAAGACGTAAGGAGACGAACAGTTTTGGTTACGTGCCATACGGGGTTATCTAGCCAATAGGTACACAACTAACGCAGGTTAATAAAATTGTTAAAAAGACAAAATGGAACACAGTGGGGCATTCATCAAACGCGACAGACCGAGGGATGAGAGGGAGGAACGCAAAGACTACAGTCAGAAGAAAAAGAAATGGAGACACCAAATGAGGCAAGAGAACGGAGTAGCCCCGCCAAGACTGCAGAGAGGACAGGTTATGTCAGGTGATGGTGACGACATCAGGCTGAAAGTCATTTACATAAATGCTGATGGATTAGTAGTAAATGGTATAGAGTTGGAATCTATGGAATGTACAGGAGATAAAGCACCTGATGATATTTCTGGATGTGCGGAACAAAAAAAGATGGCGTATAAAGTAGTCAAATGCGCACTTCTTAGAAATTGTATAGTTCTGATAACTGTGGATTTCAGGTACGGATAGTTAAACCGGGGAAATTTAGATCCTCAGCGTGACAAAGAGTCATGCAGCCACAATTTTTTTAAGGGCCTATGGAGAACAACATCCTCTACCAACATGTCAATGAACATTGTAGGTCCCTGTGATACTACCACAACTCCTTGGCCGACGTAAATTACTTACCAAAAGAACTGAACTCACGCCTGAATACGTTTACACATGATCCGAAAGTTCCCAGGGAAGTAAAGAGTGGTGATTGCACTGACTTACAAGGGGACCTAGACAAACTCCAAAGTTGGTCTAAAGGATGATGTAATTTAGAGTACATGTAAAGTAATGAGAATGGAACAAACTGGAAAATGGCCTCGTTATGTGTTTTATATTGTAGGAATCGGGCTGCAAAAATATGTGTATATGAAGGTCCTGGCAATCGAAAGTGTACCTGACCCGTCGTCAGAGCTCTGTCTTTGGAAGACTATAAAGGAATAAAACATATCTGTTGACCAATATTGGAATCTGTTTTAATTACACGGATAACAGAACAAGAGGCCAAAACAATAAACTGAGAAAGAAACTTTCTGGAAGAAAAGATATAAAGAAGAACTCTCGTAATATGTGTAATGGATGACTGTAATAAATCTAATCGATGAAATTATGAACGCTGACAATGTATAAAAGTTCTAAACATTGCATGATTGATGGAGATAGTTCAAGAGATGTGGCCCCACAAGTGGAGAACTTTCTCCCCGCATTGTATAAAGAGGCAATTGCAATCATTTTGAAATGCATACAAAGATATACATAAATGTATACTTACGAACTCACATCAATACAAACAAATATTTCTGACACACATGTATATTAATAAATGATATTGCAATACACAAGCGTTGTGTCATATGCATGCGTGTGCACAAGATAGAGAGTATAAACACCATGCGAAACTAAACGGTGATGCTAGTACATCCCTCATCCCTCCCTGTCCACCAGTCTATGATAACAACCTTCCACAAAGAATTACTTTCTGATGCGATTGGTGCGGTCAGAAGGTGTTCCTGTGCGATTATTTTTCACTGATGATAATTCTATATTTCTATTCTCAAATTGGAATTATCATTTAATGTTTATATTTGCCACATAGGTCTGAATAACCACAATATGGATGTATGGGGAAAAGTCATCAACTTGGATACTGAGGACTCGATAACCAAATGATAAGAGCACCCAATAGAAGAGATGATTAAAGAACGTATAGATGATCCACCTTCGCATATATACCCGATCAACGAAGAGTAAGTCACCTTGATTGCAACTGATTGCAGCACAACTGTCGTTCGAAAGGAAGTGGGGTCCTTACACTGTTAATGTCTGTGACACTCACACTATGAACGAGATAAACTCAAAGAAGAGGGAGATGACTTCGTGTTCCCCTCCGAGCAGACAGGTTCGCAAAACGTTGGGTCAAGGTTGGCTCTTCTGAAAGAAAAAACTCCACACTCGATTCTTCACAAAGGACGTAGACAGATGGCCGGCAGATAAGACCGATGTATCCGTCCTGAAGAGTCTGCCTCAGCAGCCTCGGTTCCTGATGCGGTGCAAGACAACCTCCCTGAAGAACTGAAGCATGTCACTTCTGAAGTCCCAAGGGGCGATATGATCGGTCATTTACAGCGTCTTCAGCGGCTGGGTCGTGTTAAAGCCCCAGCCACGTTAGGGGAGGGCGCCACTGGCAGATGTGACGATGGAAAGCATAACGCTAGAGGGCTGACGTGCCTCAGGGATTGTACCAACAAACATCGGCTTAAGATCTTTGAGCTTTCCCGTTTCAAGTACACCGAGGGTCGACACGGACTTACCCGTGCCTCAGACACTGGCACCACACTGGGGAGTTACCTACACTGCTGGAAAGACGTGATGTATGCAAGACCCATGAAAGCAACTGTGTCCTGGAGTACTTGACCGTTTCCTGGAAGGCTATCACTGGAAAGGATACCTAGAAAGCGTATGTTGCTAAACGTGGAGCTGATGGTATAAAACAACACCCCAGCAAGTCGATAAAAGAACAGTTGACCATTTCACCCATTGTCTTTGAGAACAATGAAGCTGACTAGAGGAACTGTAGGGCTTTTATGCAGTCAGAAGCCATATCCATCCTGGAACCTACAGCGCAGAACGGATGGTGTGAGATACGACGTCGCTCCAAGTGAAACAATGTACGGTTAACGACTACAATAACAACAAAAGCATCGCTACCTTTGGGTTTGATGGAATTCGAATATAAAAGAACGATATTTTGTTTTTCGTTTTTTCACGTTGGAGGTTCTAGTCACGGACAAAAGCCTACATCAAGGCCGGGCCTTACTTGAAATACAGAAAGGTTAATGAAAGGGAAAAAGAAGAAGAGAGAGGGGAAGGTATGTACGAATTTTGGAGGGAGTGAAAAAACCTGTCTTTTGAAATGTGCTAGGTCACAGTTATTGATAAAGACATGAGAAGGTAGAGAGTCCCTAAGCCTCGAGGTGTAGGGAAGGAAATAGTTATCAAAACGGAACATCCTTGAGTTACCAACGGCCACACAGTAATCATATGACGCAGCAGCTTGCCGAGTATTGCGTGGTCTCGCTTGTGGTGGAGGTACACAAGCAGCCAGCTCTCGGGAGCAAAAACCAAAGTAGTACCTATAGAAGAGGGAAAGTGAACCAACATGTGGCGTAGTGTAAGGGGGGTCAAATTTGCAAGTTAACCTGGGACAGTTTACAAGTCGACCGCTTTCGACTCAGCTCTGTCAAATGAGGATGCAGAGCTAGAACCACCCCAGATGTGAGAGCAGTACTTCATACAAGGACGGAACAATCCCTTGTATAAACGGTGCAACTGTTCAGTAGAAAAGACCTTTCGACATCGACAGTACTCTAGTTGTTTTGATATGACTGACTTTTACGTTTGATTTTAAAGAAAACGATAAGAAAGTGGAAGTGTTGACTCATATTGTTTGAAAATCTATTATATCTACTGAGAGAAAGACTGGAGGATGAATGGCCATCAGCGTTAGAAAAGATACCAATCTAAATTCGAAACATGTGTAACTGAATTAGCCTTCGAGCACTTATAAAGACTGGAATGTAGAAATAACTGAAAAATTGCTTTTGTTTTGTAATGTGACATACAGAACTTTGCCAGACTTTCTGAATATTCTTTTACTTCATTTCAGTCTAATCGTTTATTCCTTGTTTTTTTTAAACAAATATTAATCATTCATGTATATTTTACTAACAAACAAGAAACTTTTCAATATGAAAAACGGCAAAAGACATGAATATAAAAGTATCTGGAATTCTATTAAAGCAAAATCCTTTCATACCTCACAATAGCATTCCTATCTCGTCTAGTGTCAATGCACAATATGGACAACAGGCTTACCAATACATAGCAAGACCCGAGAGAATACACATCAAATCTGTTCGTCCCGTGCATTGAAATGTAACGCACTGCAAATGTATTGATACTTATTTTGTTGACTGTACATCTTCCTTCGACAAATGAAAAGAAACAACGCCTGCGTAATTTCATGTGAAGATCACGAAAAGGTTCTATGACGCTCTCAGGTCTGTCACCACTCGAACTGCACGTTACGTCTCCGAATAGGCTTAGTTCATAGACAAACATTTATATATTTATGGACCTATCTGAACCACTAGTGTAATTGTGATTAGGAAACCACTGCATAAGTTCTTGTGTTCCTCATCCATGTGACATTCCTTTCTGAAGAATCTATTTTGCCCAAATCTGTCAAGGCAATAAATCTCTTCTCCAGACGCGAGGCACAGGATTTCAAAACTCATCGCTGAAGTTTACAATGCTGAGATTTATGAGGCAACTCATCGCCTGACAGGAGTTCCCAGCTGGTGTGGTGGAGAGAGTCATCCCTCGGGATTACAGTGCCCATCACTTATTTTTATCACTGGACGTATATATATGAAGAATTCCGTCCATCGGATGTACCTGGATCTAAGAAAGATGCCTAGTTCCAAAATAAATCTTGTCGCTCGGCAGCTTCAAGAGAGAATCTGAGGAAAGTATAGTCAATCTTACTTCGCCTTGAAGGACTCAGCCCCTGCTGTTTAAGTTGGCAGAGGAGATGACTTCAAGGACCGGCAGCTAGCTGTAGGCTTTACAGCAGAGTTCACCATGACTCGACTCGACAGTTTCACAATGGCATGACGGTAGGGCGAAGGAGGATGCAGTCGTAAGTCTGACGAGCGTCACTTCCTGAACTTCTTTTTGCCGGAGGTTGAGCCTTGGTGTCCGAACGTGACCTATAAAGCAGTGACATTGTGAAAGCTCCGTCAACACCATCAGCCTGAAGACAGTTGCAGGCAGTCCTGCACCGACCATGCCGAGGCTGTGCTACCACTTAGCACCGGTAAATGATTGGTTACTACATAAAGGCCTTTGGAGTACAGTGCCTCGCAATGACAACACAGGTAATGAGACTACCTCAAAGACATACAGAGCCAACGCCGCTTCTCCCAGCAGGTTCTGTACGATACCTCCGAAATACGAGAGGCGTCACAACCATACGAATGTTCACCGGTATGGAAGCTATAGCCATTTCATCTGACTATTCACAAGCGAGACCTGGATCACCTACAACCGACGCTGGAAAAGCTCAACAGCATCGTCCACCCTGGTCAGCCTCTGGCAACATAACTGTTTAGACCCATACATAGCCTATGCAAGATAACGTGTTCAGCCTCGACTTCATGATGATAAAGTGAATAGATGATCATGGTCGGGCCTACTGGTTAAAAACACCACAAGGACTGCCATCAAAACAGGTAATCCACTCGTAAACAGGGTAAACATTTTGAAAGTGATTACCTTAAGTTTTTAAAGGATTCTCGATTACCTGGCCTGAAGGCATGCAACAAGTCACCTAATAACGTGGGGGTAGACGCAACGACGATAGTCACATAACAGGACCAGGAGGTCGAAAGGAGACACACGCGTTCCAGGAAAAGTGAGGGTCAGACCCAGCCAACCAGAAATGTTGGCATCTATCGTCCTGCTCATGGCCGTAGCTGCTCCTTGAGCACCTGAGAGACCCGTCAGGTGGGAGATGAAGACGAAGTTGTCATCATCACCCGTCACCAGCAGGTGAAAAATGAAAAAGAGGCTCACGCACTTTTTCTTTGTCTCTTTCTCCCGCTCTGTCTGTCTGCTCCTTTTTTTATTTTTCTATTGTGCTTTTCCGCTTTCTCTTTTTCTCTGTTCCTCATTGCTCACCTCTGTTCTTCACTCTCACCTTCCTACCCACTGTAATTTCAATGAGGAGTCCCACCACGCAATAGCATAATCTCTCACTAGTCTATAGTATTCCTTTCATCAGGCAATAGTATAATCTCTCACCAGGTTATAGCATTTCCTTTCACTAGGCCATATCATTTACCTCACCCTACCAGATAAGTTCTCATTAGGCAGTGGTATAACATTTACCTTATCATTAATATAACCTCTCACCAATCCGTAGTATATCTTCTCACCAAGCCGGAGTATAACGTCTCAGTAGGTAATAGCAAATTATATCACAAGGACATAATATAATCCCTCACCAGGCAACAATACAACCTCTCCTCGGGCCATAACATAAACCCTCATCAGGCCGTAATACGACCCTCATCATGCAACAGTGTCACCTCCCTCTAACTTGGTCATAGCGCAACCTCTCACTCGGCCATAGTTCACACTCTTACCAGGTCACAGTGTATACGAATCTCTCGTCACTTTACGTTGCTGCCCTCTCCTCACAAACCCACCCTTCCTCAGTCTCCCGTCCCTTTCATATCTCCTTTTTCTATTCTCAGCAGACGCTTTGCGTCTCTTCCACAGATTTTCCCTTTTTTTCTCTTTTACTTATCTCTCTTTCTTTATCTCTTTCTCCTGGCCTGGTCGCCCTCTCATATTCCTACAAGTTTGCCCCAGGAACCTCTGACAGCTCTCCCTTGCCCTCACACTACTCCCACTGGATGCCTCATGGCTCTGCCTCACCGCTCTCTCTCTCTCTCTCTCTCTCTCTCTCTCGCCTGAAGCCTGCTTCTGAAGACTGCTCGCCCAAACTGGTTACCTGGAAAAGGGATTTGAAAAATGGTATAAGTTTTGATGGCAGGGAAAACTCTCTGAACTTTTTTATTTTTTCACCAAAATACTTTAAGGTACTTTAGGATTTTTTTTTCCCTTTCTGCAATATATATATATATATATATATATATATATATATATACGAGCAAGTCATATATAATTTGTCTCATGTAAACTCTTGTTAATGAGTATGATTACTTAGAAATAACTGCAATCTACAGCGTAAGCCCGTGCAATTAGATATGATTTTTCTATTTCGAATCTTAAATCGGTGATAACTGTAAACATCCTAATAACGACTGCTCATGAGCATTACACATTTTGTAATCTGTATGACAGGAATGTTAGCTTAATGACCTTTACCTAAAGACAGCCATACATACATACATACACACATACATACGTTCATACATACATACATACATACACTCGCTTATACATACTTACAGGAAAGGAGAAAGTTTTCTACGGAAGTCGTACTACTCAGCAAACATTCCTAGCCGTATGGTTAAGAGTTAATGGGATCCACATCCCTTGGGGAACCAACTCTATCTCGCCCTGATATAACATGTATGGCTTGGAGGATATTGTATCTCTTCCTGTCACCTCTGGGAAGCAGCCAAAGACGTGCGTGTGTGTGTGTGTGTGTGTGTGTGTGTTAGGGGGAGAGTGTTTTTACCCTCGTGGGGGCTCGTCTCCTGAACGGCCTCTAGCATCTTATGATTTCTTAAACTTCTGTACGCTGTCCACATTCACAACTTCATCATTCCATTTTCATCCAGTAATCTTGTACAGTAAAAATTCTTTTAAAACTGAGGTTGTGAATCAAGTCACCCCTTATTCCTCTTTCTTCCATTGCGGAAAAATACGAGGCCTCTAATTTTTCCGTGTCACTCAGTTCTCTTAATTCCTGCACCATCTTTCTTATCCTTCTCCTCTACACCTTCTCTACCAATTCTTTGTACATATTCAAGTGCGGCAACCAAACCAGAGAAGCATATTTTAAATTTGGCTTCATGCAGGATGTATAAAGCTTGCTGGATATTTCCTTTATCCATAAACGTCAATGCTATTCCAATATTTTCCTCTGGACAGATCGTATCCTTTACCCTTCTCCTAATGTGGGACTCAGGCAACAAATTGGAGACCATGTCTACTCCCAAGGCTTCCTCACACACAAGAGATTTCAGCAGCTAATTTCCCGGTAGATAATATTCATATCAGTGCCTTTTTTTTTTTCCCCTCTATATCATCGTCAGTATTTTACTTATACTTGCTTCCTGTGTTTCACTCGCCTTACTTATACTTAGATAAGTTTGCCCTCTTCCACACCCTTGCCATTTTTCCCTTTTCATGCGACGTCTTGAACAATATTTCAAACGGTCTGTTCAAGTGGGTCTGCGCAGGTCCTCAGTGCATCTAACACTTTTTAACAGGACCATGATGCTTATATGAGCCAAGACTACTTGGCACTAAGTCTATGTTTTCTCTAGATAATTCAGTGCTTTTCAGTACCCCCTCACCATCCCATCTCACTGGAGTTGGGGCTATAATGTCTTCCACTTTGAAAACTCTCACCCTCACAGCATCCTCTATAACCTCTGAAATCCTTTAGTCTGACAAATATCTCTTCAACTGATGACTTAATCTTTGAAAGAAGTAGCGTCCTTTTTTTTTGTCTATAATGGAGTCAATTCTCTTATGTAAGTTTGTTATACGTGATCTTCTTTCCCTGAAAGAGTTGGTATACGGTTAGAGAGCTTGTAGTGCCGACTGCCCTGCACAGCCATCCGCAAAGAAAATGAAGATATGCCAGAACTACGACGGGAGGGAGGCGGGTGGCGGCGGCGGCCCTTATATATTAAACCTGATGTGAACGGACTGAGGGAGAATTTTGACGAGCGGCCGTGCGTGTCGAGCCGCCTCCTTAATGTGGGCTAAGTGAATTATCTCCGCCGGGGGTCTGCTAATTGTTGGTAGGGGGGGGGGGGAGGACACGAGAGAAATAGAGAGAGAGAGAGAGAAAGAGAGACGCTTCACTCCCACTCTTTCACATTTCCCGGGTCTTCGCTGGTCACATGTGTTCCTTATCTTTCCTCTCCCTCTCCAACTTAACGTGAGGGTTTCCCCCCACTCCTGTTCTCCACACCTATCCTGACCTCTCCTGACTATCCCACAACACTACGTGAGGGTTTCCCCCACTCCTGTTCTCCACACCTATCCTGACCTCTCCTGACTATCCCACCCCACTCTCCCTTCCCTTCATCCCTCCCTTCCAAACTTTCCCGGTGTTTATGACTTCCCTATTCATTCCTACTCATTCCTATCCTCCCTACCCTTTCCCCACACACACACTCCTCGATCTCACATTCATCTATCCTAGAATGCGTTCATCGCCTCTCCATTTTCTTTTCCCGATGACATTATTGCTTTTCTTTTTAACTCTTCTCCATCTTCACTCTCTCTCTTCTCTCTCTCGCCCACTCGCTCTCGGGACCATCCCCTGTGGTCCGCCTCCGCCAGGAACAACCCAGGGGACGGGTACGGGGCGCTGAGCACTTGATTCTCGCTCGTCTGGAAATCTAAAATGAGGAAATAGCCCAACACACACACACACACACACACACATATACTACCCACGTATTCCCTGCGTGTCGCAGAAGGCGTCTAAAAGGGGCGGGAGCGGGGGGCTGGAAATCTTCCCCTCCTGTTTTACTTTTCCAAAAGAAGGAACAGAGAAGGGAAGTGAGGATCTTTTCCTCTAAGGCTCAGTCCTCTGTTCTTGACGCTAACTTGCTAATCC
>JAYMFT010201951.1:0-11658 GCA_038088735.1 Panulirus argus
AAATATATATATATATATATATATATATATATATATATATATATATATATATATATATATATATATAAACAACATTGTGCTTAAAGCTGTACCATAATATTGATCTCAACTGAGGCATATCTTCGCATTTTGAATAACTGGGCAAATATCAGTGAAGTTCCGTGGGAAGACTTACATCTCATATTGCGGACGCGAGTGAAAAAATGGAGGAAATATTTCAAGAAAAATGAGACGTGCGAGCAAAAACCTCTTTGGCCATCAGGGGGCTGGAAAGTAAGGCTCTTCAAAGAGGGTTAATGTCCAAAGGAGATCGGGCACGAGGAGATAATGGAAGCATTGATTAAAGGCGAAGTGAGATAGGCATCACAGGATACAGGATGCGCCCAGGGCGATGTTGGTAGGAGGGACTGAAGGGGAAGAGATACGTGTATGGCCGACCTGTGGTAGTTTGATCGAGGTGGTTTCATCTCTGGAGAGGCCCTCCCAAGACCCGGATGGAGAGAGAGAGAGAGGGAGAATGTAAGACATATACTGAACTGAGTAGGGTCCTTAAGAGTTCCCCCCCTCCCACCCCACCCCCTCCCCTTCAAGGGGAACTAGGGGCTCTTCACCTTAAAGAGAACCTGAGGTCCTTCCCCTTCCAGGAAGCTAGGGGAGAGGGTCTTCCCTTTAGGAGATATAAGGGGGGGGCCCACCACTTTGAGGAATCTAGGGGGCTTTTTCCTCGAGTGAGCGAAGACCCCCACCCCTTCAAGGGAACTAGAGATCTCGCCCCTTCAGGAGAGGCAGGTGCCTCACCGCTTCAAAAATGTTAAAGGGGCTTCAACCCCTCCAACGAAATTTTGACTCCCATGTGTTTGTTCAGTGTATAGTTGTGAGACCTCAGAATTCCTTCATGCTGTACGCCCAGGTGCCTGGAGGTAGAGCTGGGGCACCTGACAGATTGAATACCTCAGACTCTTTCCCTCTCCTGTGGATATATTGATGTCGAGGATTGATTAATAATCTTTCGCATGAGTATTAGTCTATTCATCCCAAGCAATAAGGTGTATGGGCGAATGGTTTTGTGACTAGAACCGAATTAAGCTGCTAGAAAATGGCTAAAAGACATGCAACACGTATATAGCTAGCAGGAGTTACGAACGGTCTCATATAATAGGTAGGCTGAAGAGGGTGTTAAGTGGGAGTGGGAGGCGTTGTTGATCACACCTTATCACCGGTGGATTGGCTGGTGCACAAATCCACAATTGCGTGATATGCAAGTTTGCGTGTCGGAGACCCACCTTGCTGCGAGTAAGCATCTTTTGATGACGCCGTACGAATGCTTATGCAAACTGTGGATGTATTTAATCTCCCGAGCCTCTGTAAACAACAAACAATGTCTGGGAATGGTACAGACAACGTGTAACGGAGCTTCCAGTATCTTCTTATACTGCAAACTAAGACGGGGAATTATACAAACAACGTATAAAAGAGCTCTGAGTGTCATTTTTTTACTCGACAGACAATGAAAGAAAATTATGCAAACATTGTATAAAAGAGCTTCTGGTGTCTTCGTAAACAGCAAACAATGACAAGAACGCTTATGAAGACGATGAATTTAAAAAGGTTTCTCTTGTCTCTGCAAACAAGAAAGAAAAAGACACAGATGTCAGTGCAGACAATGAATAAACATTGTAGTGCCCCTACAAACAATGAAATATGCAAACGCTTATGCAAACAAAGTATAAAAAGCTAAACAGCAATCAGAGACTTAAATGTCATGGCAGACAATACAAACAATAAACAAAGCACATTTATATACAAACAGTTAATGAAAATGCCCGTGGTATCTGTTTAAACAGCAAACAAAGAGATACAGTGATTTTCAGGCATGGGTAATTACCTAGCTATTCAGAGTCGGTAAAGTTTCTCACATGATTAAATTGACTAATTTGATACTGCAAAGTAAAACAAATGATTTGGAATATTTATATAGAGTATTCTCAGTGAGAGCTATTTTTAATATGAGAACCTTTTTCTAAATCGTTTGCTTAATCGTATGCGTCATTTTAGTGTCTCGCCATTTCGGCAAGAGGCTATACTTGACAATGTGGACTCCCGTGGTGTAACGGTTAGCGTTTCTGCCCATGACGCACGCATTCACGAGCCGCTCGGGGTCGAGCGTGGCATAGGTTCGAATCCTGGTTGAGGCAGTTGGTACACAGTCAGCCCAGCTGTTCATCCACCCCTAGGGGTTGGTCGATGAAATGGGTACCTCGCTCAGATTTAGGTATATTTTAAGAGTGGCCTTACCTCTAACATGGATAGTTATGTGTATGGGGAGGGGAGGTGCCTCTCTCTCTCTCACTTCTCTCGTCGCTCACGCTTCTGTTCCACATGAATGCTGTATTTGCAGAATTTGAAAACCATGAGATAGTAATAATAATAATAATAATAACAATAATAATAATAATAAAGATTATGACAAAAACCTGACCAATGGATTTTTTTGTTTACTAGTTCATCCATACCCGAATGGCATCATCGGCCGATCCACTCTATTAATAAACCCTAAACCATTCCACGCTCCGCTCCATTAGAGCCCTAAATAAAACATTAACAGCACTGTGTACCCACCCATACAGTATATGACTCATGGTTTAAATGGTTTATCTGTGCATTAAAACAAATGTCAAAATATTCTGTGTCTTTACGATCAGTTTTACGTGCTACAGTGCGTTCAACTCCACGTTGTACGTGACGTTCAGAAATACGTTGTGCATCACGTATCTGCGTTCAACTCTACGTTTTGCTTTTACGCTTTCAACTCTCCGTTCTATATTACATTCTTTACGTTCTCTCGGGCGTTCAGTAGACACCAGAGGCGTGCAGAAGTTCGTGAACGCTTAGAACGCCGCTTCGGTGAGATCTCTGTATAAAATTACTCAAGGGTCGTTCATCGTGTTTAAAGGGTCGTGCCGTCGAGCTTAAAGGGCGACACCATCGTGTTCGAGGGTCGTACCGTCGTACTTAAAGGTCGTACCGTCGTGCTCAAGACTCGTACTGCCGTGCTCAGAGGGTCGTACCATCGTGCTCAAAGTCCCATACCGTAGTGCTCAAAAGGTCGTACCTCCGTGCTCAAAGGGTCGTACCATCTTGCTCAAAAGGTCGTACTGTTCTCTTTCATATACGGACTCCTGAAGCAGGAATCAATCTAGGGTCAGAAAACTATAATGTACATTTATATAAATCATATACATTATATAATACATAATATGTACAAACTTTATTGTATATGATATTCATTTACCATAAGAAAGCCAACATTACATGCTGTTAAATTCTACCAATGTTACAAATACATGTGATCTATTAAGAGTATTAGATACATTGAACAGAATTACTTGCAGTTAATGTATTAAATTGTATTATGTATTCAGTTACCTACAGATGACTGCTTTAAAGCGTATTTTTCAGTGACTGTTGCATCACATTGCATTAAGCGCTGAATTGCATTACACTGTGGCTGTTGTCGCGTTTGTTGTTCTATTTCCCCCGTGAGGTCAGTAGAAGTGGAAATCCCAATAGAACCGCAAGTGCTATGGGTCTAAGCTTCTCTACACTGGATCCCTTGAGTTATGGATGGTTGATGCTGCTGAGAGAGAGAGAGAGACAGGTGAGAGACAGGCATCCTGAGCTGTAGCGTTTGGGAAAAAAAGGATATCCACAGCTCAACCTGTTGAGGCGAGCAGGATGAAGATTAGATTTCCCATTTTTCCACTTAAATCTCTCCCAACACGAGTGGGTATAGCGGGAGATAACTGCGCGCCATTTCAATTAACATGCAAATCTTGTGTATTGCTGACGGGAATAGTCAAGTGGATCTTTTGTATTCATATGACAGTCTCTCGGGGGAAGACGGGAATCAATGTATTGCGGGGTTCAAGGCTGACCTTTTACTATGTATAGCTACGCGGAAGACGACTGCTGGCGTTTGAGGTGACATTTGGACTTTGTAAACACACACACACACACACACACGCTTACGTTACTGCAGTATGATAGTTAAGAATGTCTAAAAGGTAAGGGCCCTACGAGTATGAGACTCTCCCTCGGCACAGAATGAATACTAACAAATAGATACTTACACAATAACTGATACCTTGATTATACGTGGACGAGTGAAGAACGAAACAAATGATAAAGAAAAGAATTATTTGATAACTGAATTATTCACGAAATTATGAAATGGGAGGCAGGTAGGAGTGGTTCTTGTTGGCTGGGGAACAGAAAGCCCATACTCATTTCACTGAAAAGGGAAACAGATTAGAGTAAGAGAGGGAGAATAGATTAGAGTAAGAGAGGGAGAACAGATTAGAGTAACAGAGGGAGAACAGATTAGAGTAACAGAGGGAGAACAGATTAGAGTAACAGAGGGAGAACAGAAAAGAGAAATGCTAGATGAACAAGGGTTGGAAATGACAAAAAATTAGTGTCAATATCATTAAAAGGAAGTGTAATTGTTTACCAATCCAGTAATCACCCAGAAAATTATATTCATTGGCGTAATTAGATTATTAATTAAAGCGAATGCTTGATGTAATATCCGGGAAAGATTACCGCTTGGAGCCGATTTTCTTTTAATAATTCTTCAGAGTGATTATTCTCATACAGGAGTCGTATAGTCAAAAGGCTTGTCAATACGGAGGATGATATAAAGATTTCCACCCTTATGTATGATCGGCTGTCGGAGTTTGTTGTTTATTAAAGTACTATAGTTCCTTTCCTTCACTCAGTAATTGTGACTTAATAGATTACATTGTTTATTCTATAATTAGCTGTAAAGGTCAATCTTTGATTGGTCATGAGTTGTTTGCTCTGTAATTGGCTGTGTTAATCATTCATTAATCGGTTACGCGGATCATTTTGTAATCAGTGTACTTGAGTCATTCATTAGACACAGTATGCCAGTTATTAAGTAATTGGAATTCGTAGATGGCTTATTAGTAAGATTGTACAAAGGACTAATTCATCGCAGTGGGAAAAAATATTCAATAAATTCTCTAAATGTAGAAAATGAATTTTTAAGATAAAGTATGTGAAAGAAAGTCAGTTAGAATATTGCTGTAGTTACCACTATGACTATACCTTGAGCACGACGGTACGACCCTCGAGCGCGACGGTACGACTTTGAGCACAACGGTACGACCTTGGGACGACGGTACGACCCTCAAGCACGACGGTACGACTTTGAGCACAACGGTACGACCTTGGGACGACGGTACACAACGGTACGACCTTGGGACAACGGTACGACCTTGGGACGACGTTACACGACCTTCGGGTATGCCGGCCTTGGTGTTTGACCTGACCCCACTGGAAAAAAATTTCATTGACAGGTTCTTTTAACCATAAATAGATCTATTACTCTCTCTATTCCCCCATGTAATTGGCATTTTCCCCCTATTAGCAACACCAATTTCCACTCATTATACGCCTAATGGGTAAGAATGATCTACCTATTAGACAACCAATTTTCTCTCAGAAAACGGGAAAAATTTGCAGCTAATCAGAATTTTTATTCTCTATTTCGCCCTCTCTAAATTTGGACTTTCCAACGCCCCCTCTCATCCTAACCTTGAACTAAGAATTCCAAGCATTTAAAGAAACCAACCCAGATCACCTCTTTTCCCTCTTGTTCTAAGAGGCGATTTCCCACCGGAGTTAATTTCTTTCGCTTGCAGGTAATTATTTCCACTGACCTAGCAATTAATTTCTCCGCAGCTCAAAACATCTCTGGCTCCTCGCCTCCCACGAAGACATTTTTGTCCGGCAAGATAATCACTTGGTCTCCTCTGTTGCTTCTTCCCTTCATTCACTCCACCTTCCTTCACTTTACCCTCCTTCTTTCACTCTTACCTTTCTACTTTCCATCCCTTCACTCTAATATCCTTCCTTCTTTCACTTTACTTTTCTTACTTTCTTTACTTTAATTTTTTTCCTTCTTTCACTTTACTTCTCTTACTTCCTTTACTTTAATTTCCACCCTTCTTTCACTTTACTTTTCTTACTTCCTTCACTTTAATTTCCTTCCTTCTTTCACTTCACTTTTCTTACTTCCTTTACTTTACCTTCCTTCCTTCTTTCACTTTGCCTTGTATCAGTTCCTTCTTTCCTTCTGTTTCTTAATCCCTGCCTTCACTTTACCTTCCGTTACTTCCTTTCTTCCTTCACTTAAGCTTCAGTCACTGCCTTCCTTCATTACTTTACCTTCCATCACTTCCTTCCTTCCATCACTTTACCTCCCGTCACTTCTTAAGTATCATTGTTTTCCCTAATCTATTCGCTCACACTTTATAAAGTAATCCTCTATACATACTTATAATTAGTTCATTACTTAAAATGTTGAAGCATTTGCGTTCTAAGAACGACCAATTATGAAATGGACCAAATTAATTTTTTTCAGTTATTGAAATTCAATTATCCAATTCATCTGAACCCCAATTAATTCTTTATTTTAATTTCACTCAATTATGGTACGTCATTACTGCTCTAATGGTCAGTTGAAATTACCTTCGGTGTTTACGTTTTTTCCTCATTCATAGTGTGTTTAATTTTAACGCACAGTCCGCGATCATAGGGTTTCGAAGGCGTATATAAAGGTATTTAAATTCGAATGTGGAATTCAATGCCTTATGCATACAAGATTGACTTTCAGTATCGATACTCTATTGATCTATGAAAAAATAAGTATTCCACTACATCACAAATCCAAGTTTACGTTTATTATGTACACTGCTTATGTGTGCAGATGTTTCACACGTACACGCACACACAGGAATGCAGTTGTCCTGTAGTCAGTTGCCTATGGCACGTGGTCCAGTAGGGAGAGTAGAATAAAGGAATCTCGTAATGTTTTAGTTAATAGGGGTTCCAGGCAATGCGTCTCTCTCTCTCTCTCTCTCCCTCTCTCAAAATCAACTCATACTACCACTTTTCTCGCTGCCTCTTAATGCTTGGGGGAAAAAAAAATCCCGACACGATTTTTAATTTGGTAATAGGATGATCGGAACACCATTGGAGGCCCGGCGCTTCCTGGACGAGCGAAGAAGCAGTTGTAAACTTAAAATATTCATATCCGTCTTTACTGTCATCCGTGAGACTAAAGGCAGATTTATTGCTGATAAAATTCCCTTCCGGAAAACCTCCCCCCAAGTTTTTATGCTCTGCGCCCGCGATGCAGATGAGTTTACTGCTCGTGTACCGCCCGCCTTCTGCAGTAGTAGGAGGAGGAGGAGGAGGCGGGGTGGTTGCAGAGGCAGTATAGTCGAAGTAGCAACAACTGACTCGGATTGATGAGCCATTCCAGTGAACCGGGCCCGACATTATGGCCCGGAAGTCAATCCCTGGCAGGACCTGATGTGCGAGGCTGCTCAGGGGGAGTGAGTTAGTTCTAACTTCTAACTTCTAACACTTCGCGAGCCAGTGTGCTCAAGGGCCTTACCCTCGGCTCGTGCTTAACCAAAGGTCTTACCTTCGTGCGCAGTGGTTGGGGGGGGGGGTGGACGAATGAATGTCTCAGGGTCGTATCGTACTCTCGGGTCGTACCGCCGTCGTGCTCAAGAGCTGCTGCACGGACGAGGTCGTGCTTGATGAAGAGGTTGTGCGTACGTACCTTCGTGCACGAGAAGGGTGGGGGAGGGAGGGGTCTGAACGTCGTACTTCAGGGTCGTGCCGACGTGCTCAGGGTCGTACCTTCGTGCACAAGGGGGGGTGGGGGTAGAAGGTCTGAACTTTGAGCTATTTGACCTTTCACACACACACACACACACACACACACACGTTCCATTATCCTCAAATATCCCAGACTCCCGGCCCGGCTAATGGTACTTCTTATATCTTCATTTTGGACGGGATACACCCATACAGTGGGTACAGATGGCTGTATAACTCATCCTCACCCATAACTCACCGCTTAGCTAGTAGGATTAATGGGGAAGGGAACCATAAGGTTTTCACACGTGTTTTTTTATCAAAGGAATTGAATTACCTCGAGGAGCGATCAGTTCTGATATCGCTCAGCACTTTGTATGTTACCTAAAGATGCTTACGTTTTAGTTCTTAGAGAGATACGGGAGAGATATGTTATATCCTCTCTCTTTTCTCTCTCTCTCTCTCTCTCTCTCTCTCTCTCTCTCTCTCTCTCTCTCCTACTTTCTGTGTGTCAGTTGTCTGTCAGTCTGCCTATCTATCCGCTTATCTAATAATCAGTCTATCTATCTGAACATATAATCATTCATCTCCCTGTGTATCGACGTCTTAACTCCACATATCATTTCGAGTAAGGAAATATAATTTTATGAAGATGTTCCTCTATGTATATACAGACAGATAACCAAACAGAGTCTCTCTCAGGAAATTCTAGACATTACAAGTAAAGCTAAGCTGAAATATTCACTCTGTCAACCATAAAAAGACAAACTGGTGTATATATACCATTTCGGACACGCTAAATCTTTTTTTGAAATAGTGATTAATGAATCTGATTAAAGAAACGGGGAAAAAAAATATTGGGCCAAAATCCATGCATAAGTACTGAGGAAATAAAATTAAAACGATAATGTACATAAGAAGTCAGGCTCACATTACCGTAAATAGAATCCCAAAATAGAATCTATGATAGAACATTATATTCGGGGTTGAGTGAGTGAATGCTCTTATGAAGGTCTGGATCTTCAAATGGTTCCAACAGTCCTTTAAAAGCAATGAAGGCACCAAAATGGGATCAAAGAGTCTTGTGAGTACTGAAGATTGGAAGGTGATATACCGGTGACGTGTGTGCTAATCACGTACTAATCATATTAATTATCGTTGAAATGCAATTACCGTAGGATGACGAAGGGAGAACTGTAATTATTATGAATAAGGAATCTCTCTCCTTTAAAGTAACTGTACTTGCCTTTCGTGCCTTCGTAAATGTGTGGAAGAATATGTTTAATAAAATTATTCTTTTTTCAAGAACTTACTGTTTTTAATATTTCATGGCTGTAGTAAAGCAGTACAACTTAGTAAAATTTTTCCTCTTTGAAGTAAATTTTAGTACTTTCATAGAAATAAAGTTTTAGCTTGTGTTCATTGTGTGAATTTGCGATTTGCATCTTGCTTTCAACTCTAAGTTCATTTTTTTCGTTCAGAAGACCATCTTAGGGCTACAATTAAGCACATGTTGCATATGCAAAGAAATAATGATGTTGATATATTGGGGCACTGTAGTAAAAAATCATTTTACAAAATTAATCGTAAATTGAATTATGCAAAACTTGTTACAGAACATTCGTTAATATTCTGGTGTGACGATGCCTCTGTAACCTTGAATTTTCAACTGAATTAAAGGTCGAGTTGAACAATGAATCAGAATTTGATAAGCTTACGGCAGAAGATCTTAAATCTAGATTAATATAAGTGGTTATAAATGTAGCTGCTTTTTCTTTCACTGTCTAGATTAAGATGTATATATAAACACACACACACACGGGAGAGGAAAACAGACGCAGGGGCGACACCTGCCTTGCGGGACAACAGAACCATTTGCCTTGGTGATCATCATCATTACCATTGCAGTTCATTGTGACTCTCTCCCACTGTAGCCGTCCTGTGTGTGTGGAAGGTGTGGGTTAATGCCCCTCCATCAGGGCTTTGCTCAAGGGTTACTCCCTCCTGCTGGTGGGGAGGAGGGGAGTAAGTCGTCTCCCCACAACTGGCCACACAACACCCCCATCACACCTCACCTCGGCCCTTACAGCGCCCATGCTTTCCGGGAATCGCTTTACGGCGGGTGCAAGTTTTCTCATCTGTTTGAGAGTTTTGAGATGGTGGATGGGGAAGGGGAAGATTGTGGGCCCCCGTCTCCTGACGTCCAGCCAGAGCGGGTAATACTTGCCCCAGGGTTCTGGGAAAGGCACGAGGGCAAGGAGGGAAGGAATATGTGATATATTTTTTCCACGTGTGTTTCTCGTCTTACACAATGGATCTGCATCTCTTGAAAATGTCCTGTTGACTAACGGCAGCTCCTGAGAAATTGTCCGGCTCTCGTCTTGGCCAAGTTATTAACCTCATGTCGAAGGACCGAAAAAAAAGAAAGAAAAATTCATATAGATTTTTTTTATAGTACGTGCGTAAATAAGAGGATCAAGGAGGTACTGAAAAGAATTTACGAGGCAAATGAAAGGATTCAAATTCCTCTTTCGACAGATAGTACAGAGTTCTTTGTCGTTTATCAAACAAACATTCCTTCATGATCTAGAGTATCTAGTGATGAATTTGGGCCCTATGAACGGAGGAGACTTTATGTTGTATACAACTGTCTTGAACTTTTTGGCTCTAACAATATTCGAAGTCAGTGGTCGCCTACTCTAGGCTAGTGGTGGTCGTCTACCCTAGGCAGGTAAGGGTCGTCTAATGATCTCTGAGCCGGGACTTTGATTACTGTATTACTGTACCCAGCCGTACCCTTGCCCCATGACTTCCTACCGTCTGAATTATTTTTCTCACACTTTATATTCAGCCGTTAAATCTCACCTCAGTCTCCAGGTAAAGACTCTTTTCTTCTTTATTGATGTACCTTTGTTCTCCTCGGTTCTCTGTAATTTTCAGCGCATTACGATGTCTTTTCAACACTTTCTTCTTGTGATTTGCGACCACTGTAATTTATCCTTTTTTTTTCTTATAAGATTTATGTCGACGTTTAGATTCCAACAGTCCTCCATTTGTACTCACGTGTGATCTTAATCCTTTACTTATTCACTCGTCCCACTTTGCCCCAGAGTGGCATAAATGGGTAATCTCAATCATTGGTTAAGGGGTCATCGAATAATCCCCTTACTCTCCTCGCTAAGGGAGTGGAATTATGAGTGGTCAAGGGGTGGAAAAGATTTGATGGGGCGACAGAGGGAACGTAACGGAAATAATGAGGAGACCAGACTGACACATGGAAGATTATAATCTTACGTTTATTTCTTATGAGTCGTGTACGTGTTATCATGTCAGGTCGGGTAACATACGACTCTGGTCACGGTAAGAGGAGAGGGTGTGGAGTGCAGGTGTGAGACCTGTAGCCCTTAGAGGGTCAGGTGTGGTGCTTAGAGCCCTTAGAGGGTCAGGTGTAGAGCCTAGAGGCTCTTGGAATCTATGTATTTATTGTACGACATTTGACCTTACCCTTAAAAAGTCAGATCAAAGGCTGAGCCATCATACCTTAAATTTAGGTCGTACCGTCGTGCTCAGAAGTCGTATTTTAGTACTCAAGGGTCGTCCGGTCGGGCTCAAAGGGTTAAAATGCACGTTATCCCAGTCCTTTGACCTTACCATTTGACCATTTTAGGGTCACAGTAGGACGTAAGTAAACCAACCACAACACACTACGTAAACCTCCCCAGGTAGAACCATCTTCCTATTGTACCTCTCTTCAATAAGGCCCAGCAGAGGCAGCATCTCCAATTAGCATTATGATGCCTTAATCCTGTAACCTCATTAGGGTTGGAAATGTGACGTTTCTTAAACCGTCAAGGAAATGGGAAATGGAAAGGACTGACTCTAAGCCACGTGCAATTTGGCGATTGTGGTAGCGGTGGTGGGTTGGGGGGGGGGGTCTTTAGTGTGGTAGGGGGTAGGGAGGGG
>JAYMFT010201962.1:0-11658 GCA_038088735.1 Panulirus argus
TATATATATATATATATATATATATATATATATATGTGTGTGTGTGTGTGTGTGTGTACAGTTGTATTATTGACAGAAATTCGTAATGCTGTGTTGCCTTCCCAAATGCATACACTTCACGGGTTGAAAAAGATGGATTGATCATCATAGAGAACACAGGTGTGTTTTCAAGTCATCTTTCCCGACAACACATCAGGGCTGGTCCAGAGTGTGTGTATTGCGTTGACATAGATGTGTGTGTGTGTGTGTGTGTGTGTGTGGTATAGAGAGTGGAAGTAGAAAAGGGGCAGGTTTACTTTTGGCCTTACTGTTCAACAGAGAGAAATATAGCGGGCATTTGGGTCCTTTTGCGACCTTAGCCCTTGGGACTCAAGCTTTGTAGTGAATTCTTTTTCCGTTAAAGAGAAAAAATTTTTCTCGAAAAAAAAAATATCTCCCTCATGGCATACGACAAGCGTGGAAGACAATGAAATATTTCCCACAAGATCGAATAGTGCAACGTTTACAGTGAAGGATTACATTGTAAACATCGGACTCTCTGAAAGAGAAGGAAATGATGAATTGTCTGCAGTCTTTAGAAAAAAAAATGTGGAATACTTAGTGAAGATTTTAAAGGGAAAATGTCCTGAACAGATATTCATAAAATGTGCCAGACTAGCAAAGGTTTTGCTAGTGTCCTGCTAGGCCTACGGGCTTCGGGCCCTGCTGTAGCCTGAGTCAACAGAGGAGCAGAACATTGGGGTTGGTCGGAGATCGAAGCTGCTGCTACGGGGTGTAGGAAGAGCATTTCTCCGATTAAGAAAATTTCAGAATTTTATGAAAAGAAAAATTATTAATTTAAGTTCATTTTTCTCTGCCGCTTTGTTGATCTCGTGGCTGAGCACACGGACGGTTGGCAGACACTCGCCAGAGGGATTATGTTACCCCACCTCCCCTGTTTCTTTATATTCCTCCTGTTTTCTCTCTCCTTACTCATTATCTCCCTTCTTCACTCCTTTCTTACTGTCTTCTTCAGTATTTTCATTCTGTTCTTCCCCTCTTCCTCCTCCTCCTCCTCCTCCTCCTGCCTTCCGTTTTCCTTATCCCCTTCCTCCTTCTTCACCTTCTCCATCTTAGGTATGTTAATTTTACTCCTCTCTTCTCCTTATCTTCTGATGTACTCCACCTCCTTTTTCAGACTGCTGAGACTAAAAGAAAACACTTTAAGAATAACTGGAATATGAACCTGAATGACTTAATGTCGTTTTATTTCATCTGAAGTCTTAATGTCCGTTTATTTCTTCGCCTCCCACACGAAGATCACCAAATAGCCCAGACGCCGCGAAGGCCAATTTGATTACAGTTGCAGCGACAATCCTGCGGCGGATGTTTAAACCACTTGCATTATTACGCGAGCCTCCTCGGGGGCGTCTTGCCAATCAAGGCCTTCAATATTATCAATTATATCCACATTCCCTGACATCCTGGCGTACACTTGACTCCCTCCTCCTCCGCCACCGCCGCTGCTCGCAGGATTAATAACCTGGGGAGAGGGGAGGGGGGGAGGGGAGGACAGCAGCTTCAAGCCAATATCCAGAGCTGTCAGGCTTTGTGTTAGACCATAGCGACGTGAAGGACGTTTTAGCCTGTTTATCATCATTGGAGGTCTGGGTGGGTCTTTGCTCCTCAGCGGCGAACCAACTTAATGAAGGTGGGGTAATGACGCCTCGTCATTTTAACCCTCGGTGCCTTGGCTAACGCCATGCACGAATGCTGTTTAAAGTGCGGCTTTAATTTCAGTCGATATTACACTTGCGGTTATGATGAATTACGGTCATATCGCGCCGTGACAGATGACCGTGTATTTGTTTATAATGCACGGACCTTGCGGGGTGTTTTGGGAATTTCCAGTGGTGCTCAAGACCCTTGTTATATTGCATGATCATATATACTAAGGATCGTAGATCATCCGCCTCAGTACTCCCGTGGGTCAGTTCGAAGTGGTGTTTTTTCTTTTTTACTCGTAATTATCGGTTCACTTCGAGGCCTCCTGCCACAGTATACCCATTACAACCTTTATAATTCTTTTTTATAAGGCTCTCACCATAGACCAGACACGATGGTGCCCTTCTTGTCCAGGCGTGCAAGAGGGAGTCCAGCCGCTTAAACATCTGACAGTGTATAAGCCTCAAGAGTTATATACCCGTTGATGTTTACTCATATCTCGCTCTGGGTAGGCAGGGGTGGTTAACAGTGTGGTTGCTGATATAACTACGAAATGGTTCAAGGAAGAACATAATTCTCTTGCTCGTATTTTCTTTCCGTTGTTGGTGGTCACAATGTTATGTTTTTTTAGGTAGTACTTCTTCAGCCAGTCCATTCTCGTTCAGGTTAACACACTACAAATGGCATCAGCAGTAAATAACAGCTAGTTGTGGTGTTGGTGGTGGTGGTGACACCGGTGGTTGAATACAATTGAATTATTCTTTCTTTTTTTCCCAGGCCAGCCTATTCCCGCAACCTTTCTCGTAGGATTTACAGTAATCTCCCCGTACAACCGGGAGAGCTAACGTGGAAGCGGGAATCTGGAAAAAAGCGGATTTGTCACATGTTTGACACAGAGACGGGGCAGCCCCACGGTGAGGTTGGCACTGCTTCGGCCAGCCCCAGGGTGAGGTTTGCGCTACCCACGCCGGGCCTCATAGTGAGGTTGCACTGTCTGGGACAGCCCAAGGGGTGAGGGTTGGCAATACTCAGCTCAACCCACTGGTAAGGTTGTCTCTACTTGGGCCTTTCCCTGGATGAGGCTGGCTCGGTCGAGGTAAACCTCAGGGGAGGGGTTGGCGTTATCAGGTATCTAGCGCGTGATATGGTGCGAGGGACGGGGAGGGTGGACTCGTATTGCGTGAAAGATGTCCCAAGTTTGTGTTGTCATACAACGTAATGAGCGGGTTGTAATTGTGTGGGCGTGGCCTGTGGCGGTCCAGTTGTGGCTCGCGTGATCCCTTGGCCCCTGTCCCTGTCCGGACCACTCTCCTCAGCGCCCTCCCTGATCGTGGGTTTTCATTCCTATTCCGCCACAGCCCAGCTCTCGGGTCTCTACTCCTGTTCCGCCACAGCCCGGTTCTTGGCTCCCGTCTCCACACAGCCCCACTCATAGCTCTATGTTCCTCATCCTTCCACATCTCCACTAAGGCTATTCTTAGCCTGACATTATCGCTCCACACACACACCTTTACTGACCACAATGCCTGATCCAGACTCTCATCATTGCTGTAATCTTGCTGCTAATAGAGGTTTTGTTTCTGTTCCTAATATTCATCGCTTCCTTTTACCGTCATTTTGGTTATTTTTTTTTTTTTTTGTCTGCCGTTCATACTTGTTTCCCGTTCGTTCCCGTTTTTCACCAGTTCAGTTTTGTTAGCCAAGTTCTGTTTACCATTTATTCCTTACGATTCCTCACGCCTGTTAACTAATCACTTCGGGCCTTGAAGCTTACTTTACCACACCGTGTGTAAATGTGAAACAACTTAGGACTTAAACCACATAGTGAAACACCTGAAAAACGAAAAGACACATTAATGTTGGGCAAAATGCTCCACTGCTGTGATACCGTTTGCACCGTCGTCTGGTCCCACGAGTCGACGCCACTCTTTTGGCATGGGAATGATTCCATTTCCCAGACTGACGAAGCTCACACGCTCGGTAATGTCCGCCGCCGACGAGTGATTAGGTGGAGAGAGAGGGGGCGGGCGACAACAGCAACATTTCTCCTTTTTTCATTCATAATGCTATCCGCCCTCGACCACCCTCTCTCTCTCATAGTCACCCTCATGGGTTCTGGCCGTATCCGTTACCAAGTCACGCTTCGTTTATCCCTCTGGTCCCCGCCGCCCTTCTCAATGGCCAGCTCGACAACGTGCGTTGTTCCCCCTTCTCCAGCGTTAGTAAGTCACGCCCTATTATTCCCGGCCTCGCCACACACACACACACACACCCTCTCTCTCACTGGTGGCCTTCATTATCTCCACCCCTTGACGTCACTAAGTCACGCCCTATTGTTCCTCGCTTTTCATTTTTTTGCTGGTTGCCGTTAAAAAATATCTCTACACCCCCTCCCCTGACGTCACCAAGTCACGCCCTACTTCTCCTCGTCTCGTTCTGTCATTGGTGGCCTTCATAAGTCTCCACCCCCTGACGTCACTAAGTCACGCCCTCCTTTTCCTCATCTCGTTCTGTCATTGGTGGCCCTTCCTAATCTTCACCCCTAGACGTCGCTTAAGCCACGCCCAAATCATTCCTCATCACACGTAGGTGTTCATCGTGATCTGCACACCGCCATTAATGACACGGCTCATTCCCCTCTCCCATGACATGGGAGGAAACGCACCCCAATCATGGCCATCTCGACTGAAAGCCAATTAGGGAAGATAAAAGAAAAAAAAAAGGATTAAATCAGCTACGGCTCCACAGGTGTTTCGTAGACACCAGTCTCAGCCAGTAGGGTCATCGCCGGCTTCTGGAACTTCACTGCCGGCCGAATTGATGAGCCCGATGACATAAACTGACCTGGGGCTCTAAACTTCTGACCTTTTCTTGACCACAAACAATATATTAAATTATTTTCTTACAGCAGTTAAATAAACCTGAAAATTGCATCCAGGGTACGTTATTACACACACACACACACGCTGATTACAGTACCCTCACCCACGTCTTCAGGGGCGAGGGTAATTAGATACCTCGCATGCAGTAATGATCAATTCCTTGCACAGGACCCTGCATGCCTGACATCTAAGACGACGCTTTTCAAGTTAATTTCCCCACTTATGTCATGCAGTTGTCATGGACATGGATTTTTTTTTCTCTCTTGCTGATTGATGGTGATGGTGGACATCTGGCGGGGTCCCTGCCTTCTGTGGCACTGTGCCCTGGGGCATAGGTATACTGGCCGGGTCCTGCTTCCTGTGGTGCTGTGGCTGGTGGCACAGAGACAGACCCTGGGTGAATCCCACCCCCCTGGAGTCAAGGATCATGGTGGTGGTGGTGGTGGTGGGAACCGAACGTCATTCTCTCCCCCCCCTCTTCCCCCTCCCTCCCTCCCCCCCCTCCCTCTTGGCGTCATTAGCCATCATTTAGCAATCATTAACACCACCACCCCCCCCCTCTCCCACGACCTTCCTTCTTTACTCCCTCGTAAATATCCTCACCCTACATACATGCAGTCCTTCTCCTCCTCTCTCCCTTACATAACCATATTACGCCCTTAAGGTATGGAGGGAGGGGGAGGAGGGGACTTCAGCGGTGTCCCCAGGCGCGTAACTTACGCCTCTGGCTGGCTGACCCTTGGCAGGCGCTTATGGGAGCGTAACGTACGGGTGTGTGTACACATACCAGTGCGGTGCGGCGGTGGGCTGACGGGCCATAGCCAACTAAGCCGTTTATTCCAAAGGCAGGGAACAATATAATTCGCAGATGTCGCCCCTTGGCACCAAAAAGCATACACCCCCGAGTCCTTTACTATATATATATATATATATATATATATATATATATATATATCACTGGATTAGATTCTATAAAAAGAAACTGTAAAAACGTGATTTATTAGACGGTAACCAGGAAAACCATCTAATCTAGCTCTGAAATATGCCGGCATTACTCTGCAATTTAATCAGAAAACATATTCTTTTACTGTGATAGAACAAGTTATTACCAGGGAAAAAAAGAATGGTAATTACAGTGACACAATTAGTGAATTGTATTTGGTGATTAACGAGCCGGTAATACATTTTAGGCAGACATTTCTCCAATACTTGCCTAATTAGGAGATGAAATCAATATACAATGGTGATGACGATGCCAACCCACACACATACACGGTCGGTATTCCTGGAACTTGCCGTTAAGATTTCCGTCCAAAAGCGATCATTTTTCTCTCCTCTCTTTTTTTTTTTCGGCTTTGTGCATGGCTTTGTTGCCTCTTTTAGAAGATCCATGTGACCAGTGATATTAATATCTGCCGTGCTATTGTGCCGCGGAAGGCGCGTCACTGCTCCGGCATTGTCTGCTTCGTCCTGAGTCATATAAAGGGGTTTCGAACCGCCCCTGTGCCAATAAGTCAAATATTTTTGAAATGTTTTCGGAACATCGGGATTTTGATTGATGTTTTCATGAGACAGACAGAGAGAGAGAGAGAGAGAGATTTGATGGTGATGTTTATGGCTGGCGGAACATTGAATCTTCCTGTAATAATATGTATACATTTGTTTATATATATATATATATTCTTTTTTTCCTGAAGTTATTGAGTGGTAGAGGGTGAGGGGACAGGAAAGGACGGCATAGAAGAAGGGAGGAGCGGCACAGAGTGAGGGAAGGGCTGAATAGAAGAAGGTAGAGGCGGCACGTAAGATGGGTAGGGCGGCATAGGGAAGGTAGAGGGGTGGCATGGAGAAGGGTGAGGTGTGGCATAGAGAAGGGTGAGGGGCGGCATAGAGAAGGGTGAGGGGCGGCATGGGGAAGGGTGAGGGGCGGCACAGGGGTGGGGGTGGGGGGGTATCACGGGGCTGACGAGAACACAAAGCCTGGTGAAAAATGAAGACCACCTCTTTTGTCACGTCCTCCTCCTCCACCCCTTTCATCATCTCCCATCCTCTTCCTTCCACCTTATTATTATCATTCTCCCTCCCTTACGCCTCCTGCGGCCTCCTTTATCTCCCTACGTGCATCCCTCAGTGTTAGACGCTAGTTCCATCGCCTCCCTCACTCCCTCCCACCCTGCCTCCGCTCATACCCAAGTCTAGCCTAAGACTCTGGCGCCCCCCTTGTTATGCAGTGTCTCTGGCCATCACAGGGGCTTAAACACTTAGCTTTAAAGCCCGTTGTTTGCATATATTAATTTGCTAAATGCACGAGTAAGCAAACACGTCCGTTAACAGTTACTGTTAAAGTTCCTGTATAAGAACGGGGGCTCAGGAGGACGCTCCATCCTTCAGGAGGTGGGGGGTGAGGGGAAGCGGAGGCGCTCACGGTAAAGCTCTCGCACGGCTCGTGTTGTTGTTGACGGTGTGAGTGTGTGTGTGTGTGTGTGTGTGTGTGTATAGCACACAGGCTGTATGGGGCATAACATACACATAAATACGAACGTAGTAGTGTGCTTGCTTGTGTGCGACACAGAAGCACATGCACACACACTCTCTCTCTCTCTCTCTCTCTCTCTCTCTCTCTCTCTCTCTCTCTCTCTCTCCTCCAACAGCACCTAGCGACCCGGGTCGGGCCGGTATCGGATATCGGGGAATCCCGTTGTTCGTCTGTAGCTCGTTTGTTGGGGTCCACACGGCGGTGGTGATGCCTCAAATAATGAAGGTTTGTCGGAGGGGAGGCTACCTGCCTTGTTCCCCGGACGTGGCGCTCGTTAATGGTGATCACGGTGGTTGTGGTGGCTGTCGGACCCGGTGACTGTGGTCATTATTACGATCACGGTTGTAGACTCAAAGGTGCAGAAAGATTTGACTCGTAATGATCCTTAGAATTGGTCCACATTTTTATGGGTCAGTAATGATGTTAGTTAGGATATGATAATGATATAGCGAGGGGTAAAATGATTAATGGGTTTCCCTTTTTTTTTTTTTTGTCGTTTTCTCTTCCTCTGTGAGCAGGATTTTTACGTTGTTATTTTTTGCCGAAAAAAAAATAGCAGCGAATTAGATTAAGCACTTTTCAACCCATGCTATAGTTTAGAGAAAAAAAAAGGACCCTTTTTCTCTTCAATGGAAATATGGGTCTTATCCCGTGTAGTACTTCAGAGGAGTACGACTCTTCATTGCAACGGAGATGTGCTTAGATTTTCATAAACATAGCATTATATTACCCTCTTGTAGTTATGGAAGCCAGTGGGTTAAGAGTTCCTATTGGTCAGATACCTGTTTTACTATCAGGTCTTCATCTACATATACTTTGGATTTTCCAATACTGTTGGTTTCCTTCAGAAAATATCCTGATAATAATGAACCGTCAGGTCTTTCTGTAATCTGTACTTCATATATGTACCGCCATTACTGTCCTCCAGCTAATAACCTCGTCACAGACCATCAGGTCTTGTGTTATCTGCCTTTCCCATGTACGGTCTTCCAGCAAAGACCCCCTTCATAAACCATCAGGTCTTTTGTTATCTGTTTTTCCCCAAGTGCGGTCTTTCAGCAGAGACCCTCCCGTCACAGACCATCAGGTCTCGTCTTTCCCACGTGCAGTCCTCCAACAAATAACCTCGTCATAGACCATCAGGTCTTGCGTTATCTGTCTTCCCCATGTAATACCGAGTGGTGTCCCCACTTTATTTTAGTCCGTGTATGATAATTGAGGGTAGTGGCTGGGCCCTGATCACCCCCCCGCCCCGCCGAGGGCCCCCTGCTGGCCAAGCCATCGTTATCCTACAGGGGAGGGTACTGCACCCTCTTCTTGGTCCCTAATGATCCTATTGTCATCTTCTTGATTGGACAGCCTCGCGTGCTCGCCCAGACCTCTCTCATGTGTCCCGGATTATGGTAATATGTAGCGTTTCTTGATGACAGCCTTGGACACACACACACACACACACACACACACACACACACACACTAGTGTGTGTGTGTGCATACAAAGAAGTAAAGACATGCTACATATATATACAAGGTTAGGGAGACGGGGCAACTCGAGTGTAAAACTCTCTCTCCCCGTAATACAATTTTCGGGTTTCAAGACCAGTTTTATGTCGCCAACATTTAAGTTGTCCTTTTGGAGAGATGCGAAGATAGAGCAACTGTAAGTCTCTCTCTCTCTCTCTCTCTCTCTCTCTCTCTCTCTCTCTCTCTCATATGTATCCTGCTGCCTGTGTCATTTTGCTTGAATGGTGTTGTTTGTGCGAGTGTTGTTTTGTTTTTCTTTCTTTTTTTTTTACCAACGTGTGGTGTGCGGCGGTGCATGTCGTGCATTGGGGATTTTTTGGCGGGAGATTTTTTTTTTCTATCATTTTATTCTTATTTTTAGTTTCTGCTGCTGTCATGATGGACCAGGATTCTTCTGCTAATGTTCTTCGTCACTTTTTGTGACTTTCTGCTACTTCGTTCTAGGTTTCATTACATCTTGAATGGGGATCGTATTGGTTCTTCCGTTTTCTCCCAGACATTCTTGGCTGTCTTGTGGATACGTGTTTTTTTTGAAGTGGTTTCCACTGCTGGCGTCGCTGACAACAGTTTTCCCGCCGCTTTGGGCAAAAGTTGTCATTCCTCCCGATGATTTAACTACAGGATTTTTCCTCGGGAGGCTCAATTTTTTTATGGTGCCTCTCTGAGCGTGAAGACACGCATGCATATTGGAGCGATGTGGTGTACCGGGAGCGACGTGGTGTCGGTGGACTGAGCCAGGTCATGTGGAGCAGCTGGGGGAAACCACGGAGAGGTCTGTGGGGCCTGTTTGTGGATAGCGTTATACGTCGCTAACACAGGAAACGGCGAACAATAAGAAGTAAGGTATGTCATTATCAATAGTTATCCTAGAGTGGCAGTTGGTACAACTGCTCTAATTGGTCGAAAACGCCAATTGGCGGATGTCATGTATTATATATGTTAAATGTTGTCTGTTGAGACTCATGGCCCAGCTAAGCAGCTGTAAACTAGACTCCTAATGCTAATGCCTACGCCAGTTTGACCCACTAAGATGACCTCAGTGAGTGTGTGCTGACATTTCATCTGTCTCCAGGAACTTTTAGTCAGGTAGGCTTGTGGTCTCCGCATGACAGTGACCTAACGAGACCCTTTCTTGACCCTTTGTCCCTAAATGACCCTAGTTAGGGGGGGTCTCTCGACCCTCTGTGCCTGAGTGGTTGACCCAGTTAGGTGACCTCTTGACTCTTGTCCTTGAGTGACCCAACCAGGCGGCCTCATGATCTCAATATCTGAGTGACCCAGCAAGGCTGGCTACCACCTGACCCTGGCGCCTTAAGTGGCCCATCCAGACGCCTTTCACCCTCACCCAAGAATCTGTGAATGATTGACCCAGCCAGGCGGCCTGCTGACCCCCCGGAGTGACCCACCCGGCATCCTCGTTAACCCTGAAACTCACATCCCCAATTAGGCAGCCTCTCGACTCCCGCAGCATCCAGGTGGGCGAGTCCTCTGATCCTTCCTGAGTGCCCGAGCCAGGCAAGCCTTTGCATCCTTGTGCCTGGCTAACCCAGCCGAAGGGCTTCGGGACTCCGGGTCTCGTGTTGCATGACTTATGTTCGTGTTTCCCCCCTCCACACACACACACACCACCGCCCCACACACACCCCCACCCCATCACCTTTCACCTTCAACAGTTTGTTTGACATTGTATATACACGTCTCAGCTGCCTCCCTCCCTCCCGCCCGCCCCCGACACGGAGTTCGTCGAGTCAGGTCAGCTGGCCGGGAGTTGAATTTCAAACACACGACATCGACTTGAATGCGTCACCGCCAACCCGGACATGTGTCGGTTGGTGGTTCGATCCCACGCGACGAGGTGCACGTAAATAATGATGGTAGCTGTCCGGTGACTGACGACGAACGTACGTACGCACGACCAAGGAGACGACTATAGTAATAGTAATGTCTCAGTGGGCTTTACGCTCTCTCCTCCCACTTAGTGACCACTGATATTAACGGAGTATATCTGTTGGCTTTGATGTCACAGTCCCATTACCACTGAAAGATTATTGGCTGAATTCTCGTTGTTTTGGAATGGCTTTCCTGTGTAGATTCTTTTTCTTTTTTTTTTCTTTGCTGTAGACATCTCTAGGAAATCATCAAGAATATGAAATTTTGACCGTCTGTGAATAAGACCTGGCGGAGGAATGAACTCGCGATAAATTTCGTTATTTTGGCAGTGCAGTTAATGCATCATTTAAAAAAGAAAAAAAAAATGGTTCCGCGTGGTCACTTTTTCACCCGAATTCCGTTTATAGTTTGATATATAAAAAAGAAAAATTGGTAAAAGTTTTGTGGGGTCACGACAGCGTAAAATTAGTTGGCTGTATTTGACCAACTATCGCAAAATGCCTTTTAGATGTAATCATTTGTTTATGTGTTTCAATGCAACTTGAAGCGTCACCGCGAAAGGCTGAAGTCACCTTCGAAGGGCTAGGCTGCATCAACGTCTGTTGACGAAATGGAGTACAGTCTCTCTGAAGAACTTCTTTACGCCAAAGGAGTCCATTATTTCCCTCCTACGGAAAGCAGCGCAGCCTTGAATATGGTGAAGACCCCCCTCAAAAAGAACAGAAGAGAGCCTGGGGTTATATGAAACCGATATGAACTATTTCACTATATATATATATATATATATATATATATATATATATATATATATCACACATACTGACGCTTTAGCTGTTATAAACGTACTGAAGGGACCTTCCAACAAGATACTCGACTTACACAGTTCGGTCCAGCTCACTGTGAACATCCTACCCCTCCTGGCTTCTCGATTCTCCTTTGTCTCGTGGTCACCTGTGTCCCGGCCAGCCATATGAAACCCCAGCACCAGTGTGACTCGTGTATTCAAGAGCCCTCCTTTGGAAGGCGTGTTTGCTCTGTTATCATACAGCTATATATATATATATATATATATATATATATATATATATATATATATATGATGTAAAATATTGAAAAACGCAAA
>JAYMFT010201973.1:0-11657 GCA_038088735.1 Panulirus argus
ATATTCTGGCCATTTTGATATTCATCGTTTGCTCTTTTGCATAACATTTGAAATCTCATTTGAACTCAACCATTGTTTTTTTTCACCATCCTCCTGAAGGTGGAAATGTAACAGAAACGTGACACGTCTCTATGCTATAGTAACTCTACGGAACAAGGGGGGTTTATGGGAAACTGTGTTAGCGAATTGCATGAAGGGTCCAATCCTGCAACAAATGCTTTTTAGATCAAGAAATCCTGTTTTTGGTTTTACGGACAGAGGAAAGACATTTTGTTGAACGATTTTTAAGATTCCGGTCTAATCAGAGGTTAGAGGGCTGTCTTCAGTATTATCATTTAAAGTAATTAGCAAGTAACTATAATTATTTATGGAAAAAGATTTAATTAAGTATTGACACTACCCAGATGCGCCAATGCAGGTAGGGTTACAAAAAAAAAAATTGGTTTTTGGACATTTCCTTTTTTTTTTTTTTCATTTGCATTGGTCGCATTTTTTGTGATGATCGTTACGTTTCCACCTCCGTTTCAGATTGTGCTTTCTTGACCACACAGCTAAAAGAGCTAAAGCGATGCCCGTGTTGCATACAAGGAGGAGAGCATGCACAGGTTTTCTGTTGATGTTCACATTATAATTATCATTCTGATCTCAAGTAGCATCATTGTGTGTTCCCAGAGGTGAAGCACGAGGCACTGAGGAGAAGAGATAGACAGACACACACACACACACACAAACAGAGTAAGTCTCCTATCTCATGCAAGAGAGAGAGAGAGTCTCCCCCCAAGCAACAGAGGGAGGAGACCTTCCAGCCGTATGAATCACACCTCAAGCAACGGATAGAAAACGGGGAGAGGGTGGTTTTCCATTCGGATCCCAGCCACAGCAGCATTCAGAGCAAACAGGAAAAAAAGATGTTTGCCGATGTAACATTATTTCCTCGTGCACACACTTCCCACCCAAAAAATGAAAAAAAAAGATATTTCATATGGTGATTGTTGAAAGGAAACGCAGAATTTCATTTGTTTGTAGCGTATATTTACTATAAAAATAGTCCACAGAGGTTACATCAGGAACGTTGACTGAGCGTATAAAAATAGTTAGCACTATAAGCCATGAGAAAATAAATGAAGGAAGCTTAAAAGCATAGCAAAAATAAACATAATAAGCGTAGTGGGTGACTTAAAACCCCTATATGAATGGTATATATATATAAAAAAATATATATATATTTGTGAGTGGTTGATGCCAATGCTTCATAAAAGACATGGAGTCAGGTGTGTGATTAGAAGTGATTAGATAAGTTGTTTGTTTCCTTATTTGTCTCTTCTTCCCTATGTGACGTCACCAGTGGTGGTAGGGTGCCAGAGAGTTGTAGGGACGGGTTATGGTCCTGCTGAGATCATCGCTTGTCTGTCACCCACAAAGTGTTAGTGAGCTTAAAGCAACGTATTGTATATATTTTTTTTTTCTTTTTTTTTTTTAATTTTCAAAGTCCTCCCGCCTCTCAGATGCTGCGACAACAGACACACAGACAGACGCGCATTACAACCGAAAGAGCAGTGACTCTCAGGGTGTCAGTGGTGGTCAGTGCGTGAGTGTCTCATAGGGAAGATGTTGTCGATCGACCCTGTCTGTTTCACAGAGGGGGGTCTCTCTGTGCTGTCTGTCAGCGTGCCAGAGCTGTGGTAGCTGACGACAAGCGTCAGGCTCTCCTAGTTCGGCCCTGACACCAGCACAGAGGGGGGGGGGCCGCGCCCCCCTTCTCCTCCTGTTTTACAACAGTGTCAAGTCGTCAGCAGCAACCTTGAGTGGGAGTGTTTTTGAACTAAAAAAGAAAAAAAAAGAAAGCGTAAATAGCGTTGAATAAAGAGCGTAGCTTAGTCCGAAGCCGGCGTATATAGCGTAGTGTAGCGATTAAGCAGCATAAAGCGTGTAGCGTAGCCAGGATGTGGTGAACTTGGAGTGTTGTGTGAAAAGTAAGCCAATGCACACAAGATTTCTCCGGCTCCGAACTGGATTTGCTTTTTTTGAAATAGGCTGTCCCAATCATGTTTGCTCATTGATGGTGCCCTGGTGCTAACTATAGCAGTGGAGACGACAGGTATTGAGCGTTAAGACGGAACAAGAGAGAGAGAGAGAGAGAGAGAGAGAGGGAACGCTTCAGTTCTCTCTCTCTCGAGAAGAGCTGAATCATTCCTCCAAGAAAGAGAAAGGAGAATAGAATGAGCGTGTGTCAAAGAGGAAATTTCGCTATCCATATTGGAAGAGAACATGTTTGTCTCCAAGGCAACAGCAGGCAATCCAGGCATGAACTAAATCCTTGTGCTACGGGTCGAAGTCTACTCTGAGAGATTTCAACTCTGTGTATTGAGGCGAAGGAAGCGCGTTTATTCTTTCTTGCTGTGGGGAAGGAATGGGAAGAATATGTCAGTCCTTTTGGTAGCGTCCGTTAGAGGCAGAATCTTTTTTTTCTTTTTTTTTTTTTTAATCACATCAGGGGAAACTTCCCAACTGGTTGTATTGCAGAGGCTGTCACTAGAATGACCACAAGAGTTGGGGGGAGGAGACAGGAGACAGCTACTCGGGCACTGAATCGTTAAAGGCGTCGTGCTGTGAATTTTTCCCTGCATGCCACCAAATAAATCCTCCTGCTTAGCGATGGGCATTGAGATTTTTTCCCCGCACCGCGTAAATTCCCCACCCTCCCCCCAAAAAAAAAGTAATTTCCCCTACTGTCAGACATTTAAGGTCGTTACGAGCTGAATTGGACTAAGTCATTACTGGCAGTTGCACAAACCAATTGAGAAGTTTCGTCTCAAAAAAAAACTTATACGTAACCCTAATGATTATTAATTAATAATTAAGGCCCTCTATCCTCTGATTAAGAGGGAATGAAGTAATTAAAGACGGAATCAATGATATTGAAAATATGTATAAATAGGAATGTGAAGAGTGAACAGTTACTTCTTGAGAGAGGCAAAACATATGATCATGATAATTGATAACACCAATTATATTCTTGCAGGTTAGGTTCCCATTTCCTAGAAATGATGCAAAGTTTTCCGGACATGATAAAGGATACTTTGCTGTTTTCTATTTGAAAGAAAAACACAGTCAAGCTCCAAGTGAAGGAATAAAAAAAACAACAAACCAAATAAAACTAGGAAAATCCTAAGTTATTTGTTAGTATAATGCACCTTATGCTAACTTACATGTAAAGTATGAACCATGAGAGTCGTATAAGGCTCTCAACCCTATCATTACTAGGCCTGTGATATAATGCTCTCAGCTCTTATCACTAACTTTGCCAGGGCTCAGATATAAGGCTCTCAACTAACTCTAAAAGGGCTGCGATATGATGCTCTCAGCTTTATCTTTGCCTCTACTTGGGTTGTGCTATAAAGCTCTCATCTTTATCATTATCTGCACAATGGCTGTGCTATAAGACTCTTAACTCAAGTTTTATTCCTTTTCAACCTAGGTGATTGTATTGGAGCCTTCGAGCTTGTCCAAGACTGGAGAGACCCTTGGAACATCTTAAGACAAGACTACGTGATAGCAAAATGGCAAATATATGTAGACAAAAATCTCTAGGGGGTTCCTCTTCTATCTCTTAGATTGGAAGAGATCTCTAAAAATTAGCCACTTGAATATAGAGCTCATATAGAAGAGAGCATTTGAAAGGACGACTTTCTAAGTCATTCAACAATGAGAATCGTTGGAGGGAAGTCTGTATGAGAACCTAAAACAAGAAGGCGTCTTTGAGAGAGATCACCTCCGTCACACCCAACACAGCAAGGAGAGGCCCCGGGAGGCGCTGGACTCTTGGAGACCACGCTGGGTGACGTGTCCCCCAACTGGCCACTAGTTGGGCAGCACCCCACCCACCCACCCGCCCTCCAGACTGAGAGCTAACTAAAGAGCTAAAGGGATGTACGAGTATCAACACTTACTCAAGGTGTGCGCCAGTGTCCATGCTGAGACCAGCAGCGCCGCCGCCGAAGCCGTAGCCCTTGGGGCCAAACTTACGGCCGTGGCAGGTCTTGCAGTATAGGGTCAGCTCGTGCATGTTGAGGTTGGTCGAATCGAGCATCTTGTTGCACATACCTGTTGCACGAGGGAGGAGGAGACAAAACGGAAGGAGACCGTCAGTCAAAAGAGATTTATCTCCCCTGAACTCATATCTCAAATTTTACTTTAAACGCCATCATAGGGCAGCTGGTGTACACAAAGCTAGGATCTCTTGGAGAAATCTGTGACCATCTTTAAAAGCACAGGAGTGAAGACATGGCTATCTATCGTAAGGCAAAGTATGGGCAACAATACTCACTGCATTTGTAGCACTCCTTGTGGAAGGAGACATCGCCAACAGCACGTGCCTCTGCGGCATACACGGACTTATCACACTTTGGGCATTTTACGGTTGGAGGAGCCTTGAAGGGCATGTCTGCGGCGATAGTCGGCCTGCAAGAGGGAGAGAGAGAGGAGTCTGGCTTTAGTCCACACACACACACTGAGGAGGAGGATCTGTCGCTGGTATTGAGTTATATACATATATATACGAACGTTCGGTGCGCTGCACTTCCCAGCTGATCAAACACACACAGTGAGATGCAGCCGTTCGGATGTTTCTAAAGACCCGGGAACCAGAGTGCGGAGGGGAGCTATCGACACACGAAAACCAGAGAGGCCTGAACGGGAGGTGGTGGCCGGTGTCACCGGTGGATGCGGCGGCGGCAGGTGGCATTCGGTGCCAGGCACCCCCTCGCCCCCGCCCCCCCCTCACCTGCCCAAGTCACACGCTAATTTTGGCACCCCTCTTGCCAGAGAGCCATTTATAGGCGGGACAGATGCCAGGGATGCTGGTGCTATAGGGGGAACGGGGGCTTGCCGCCGCTCCCGCTCAACGCCCATCTCATTCATACCGTTTCACCGTACGTATCACTGTATGTGAATAAGGCTGACTTATTTCAAGTCGCACTCCAGCGGACGAAGAGCTGGTGGTGTCGTCTTCCAGACCGACCTGTGAGGCAGGTCGAGGATGAGGTGCCCCCATTGAGTAAGGGACCGTTTAGGTAGAGGGCGAGTGATACACCATCAGCGCCCTCTGTCCATATGGCAGTGCGGGTTACCCACATTCAGAAATAGTCTTGGAACCCAACCAGTCACTAAAGTCACTCTCATCATTTTCACACAATTTGAAAAGACCCAGGATGGTTGTCGGCAATATCACCAGATTCCTACTCGTGTCCTCAACCTTGCTACACGTTGGTGTACACACGAACATACCCACACGTATGTGTATTACCTCTTACCATACACAAACGCATCATATTCTCCCGCACATACCCAGACTCTGAACGAGAAACGAGTATTACGAAACGGTGATCTGAAATGATATCATGGCAACATTCGCACACAGACTTCTGCATCTGGGAAAAGGCAGGTTTACAGACCTGATTTCAGTTCTTGTTCCAAATCTCGTATTCCCAGATTAACCGTCTCTAAGCTGGTATCACTGGGAAAACGCTTAATGTATCGCTCGAGTACTTCACCAAGTCATGAGCAAAGTTGCTCGACGAGAAGTCCGGACGCCTCAATTAAAGAACTTGCACTCATGAAGAACATCTTGAACTGTCACCACAAGCAAATCTCACACTGGAAGAGTTATACCTAATAGAAATAACATTTGAAGTCTGCACTGTGTCTCGTACCGCGTCACTCAAAATGAGATATGTTTATCAAACTTGGAAAACTGTTGTCCGCCAACAGGAAGGCTCGAGTGAAGACGTCCCTCTCAAAGCCCATACTGGAGTAATATCTCTATCAGAGAGACGATATCTAAGCTGAGGTGATCCTTGAAAATATGGGGACCGTATCTGCGAAGCTCTGGAAGTCGGAGCTCAAAGACGCAGACGACTTGAAATCACAAATATATGGAGAGCAAATTATCACTTCGAGTTAACAGGAAAATACCGTTTTAAATATGCTGATAATCGTGACTGTGTACTTGCTGTTTACCGACCCGGCAATATCTAGGCTGAGTTGGCCCTCTGCAAAGGTGGTGATCCTTTCTGCAAATCTCTTTAGGTCGAAGGCCAGAGACACAGGCGATGTAAAGTCACAAATATAAGGAAAGGAATGGATCACATCGAGACACAGTGAAATGCCGTCTTATATATGCTGATGATCGTGACTGTATACTTGCTACTACTAGACCAAATTAAGCGAATGAAGAGGTTCTAAGGCAATCGCACACCTTTGAACGTTACAACTGACTCTGCCGAGTTCACTGGGAGGCGTAAGTCATCACTGCTTAACGATCGTAAAGCGATGGGTGATTGGGCAACGGTCTGACCTGCCTAGGGAGACGGCGCTGAGCAATTTATCGAGGGAGGTAAAAGCTTGTGGACGAGGATTCCCTTAAGCGGAGAATCGAGGCCAGGGGGAAATGCCACTGGGAAATGCCACTGGGGAGTGCCACTGGTCCTCATGTCGGGTTGGGATGTCGTGACGTGGCTGCTTGACACACACACAGACACACACAACATACCTTCGGGCGGGTTTATAGCGTTGCAGTGGGCTCTTGCGAGGGGTTGTTTGGGGGGGAATGTGGGAGAACACACTCGGGCGTGACAGGCAGCCAACACCCTGGGGACCACACCGTGTCTGCTGTGGACGGGAGTATAACGCAGACCCCTCTAGAGACCCCCTACCCTCACCACTATACTCGCACGGGACCGGCGATATATCGCTGGCCTGGTTTTCCACCACCGCCACGGGTATGCTTGCCACGGCAGAGCGGCGTTATAACACACGACAAGAAAGCCCACAAGAGGTGGTTTTGAAGCACGACCGTGATGATGATTGGCTCCCGGAGGACCGCTCACTCCGGCAGGAGGGGAGAGGGGAAGGTGGGTGTGGTGGGGGGCAGCAGCCGCCTACCTTCACACGGGCAACACTACAGGCTGGCTGGGTGCTCCTTCCTCCTAGGATGGACACTGCCTCTCGACTCCTCGCCCTAGTACGATTGAGGACGAAGTCAGCCCGGCCCCAGGTTTTCTTAGATGGCTCCGCCCCCTTTCGGCTCGCCCCGCGCCAGAAATACCCGGTGCACACGGCACCTCGCCTCGGGGGCGACTCAGGGCGCGGGCCGTGTGCAAAGGCGTCGAGGGAAGGAAGGAGGTGGGTGGCTGCTGGCTCTCTCGCGCGCGCACGCGCACGCGCGCCCGCCCGCCGCCCCGTCTCTCATACCCGCTGTGGCAGCATTTGGTGATAATGTTCTGTGTCCCTTTGATCAATAATGGTAACACCATATGAGGGGCTGCCAAGGGGAAACGTGCACCCACCCCCTTTGGCCGTTACCTGGCTCGCTCGCTCGGGGGTTGGAATTAGCAAGGGCGATGCCGTAACAGCCAGGGAAACGGACGGACGGCTGCCGTGTGCTTCACACCTTTGTTAGGCGGTTAAGTAATTACGGCGGATGCCCCTCTGCTTGGAGACAATGTATGCCACACTCTATGGTGGATGCTATTGTGGTTAGAGGCAGTCTGCCACACGTTGTGGTTAAATACGATGTACCACACCTTGAAGACTGCGGCGCTAAACACAGTCGCTTGGTCTGGAATGACTTCAGCCGTGATGACTCTACTGGCGATAACTTTACTCGTGATTGTAGCGAGCTCTGGCAAGCCATAATCACAAGTGGAGCCCAGGAGTCGAACTAGAAAGCCACCGATCTCTCTGCGTCCTTTCCTTTATCACCGGCCATTATCTCTCTTGTCTCAGGTGAGATAAGAGGCTAATACGAGCGAGATAAGAAGGGAAAAATCATCGCATTCACGTCTTATCTCTAATTATACGTAATTATCTTTGACACATCGCTTGATTAGGTCGTTGATGTCCTAATTGATGTTTCACGTGCAGGGAGCTTTGTAACCATTAGCTGTGCTAATCATCAGTGACACCAGTCAGTTCCGCTAACGATTGGTAGTGCTAATCATCATTTATGCTGATGGTTGGTAGTGTTAATCAATAGTTATGCTGATCATCACTTCTGTTAATGATTAGTGCTGCTAATCAGTTATGCTTATAATTGGTAGGTTTAATTCCCATATATACTGATAATTAATTATTTCTAATCATCAGCTATGCTAATCTTTGGTGGCGTTGATCATCATATATGCTAATCATCATTTATCTTAATAATTGATGGTGCTAATCAGCTTAACTAATTATTGGGAGTGCTAATTACTAAAATTGCTAATCATTAATTTTGTTCATCAGTCACCCTAACTGGTGATGGGTACCATTGGTTTTGCTAACGATTGGTGGTGCTAATTATCACGTTATGCTAATGATTGGAATTGCTCATAATTAGTTCACCTAATCAGTTATAATGACGATTGGTCATGTTTGTAATCAGTTTAATGAGTGATTAGTAATGTTTAATCATCAGTTTTGTTGCTGATAAGAAGTGGTAATCATCCGTTAAGCTTATGCGAGGTAGTAGTAATCATTAGTTATGCAAATAATTAGCAGTGCTAATCATTACTTATTCTGATGATTGGTAGTGCTAATCATCAGTTATGAAAATCCCTTACGTTGATAAGTAATCCTGACAATTTTTAGTGATAAGTATCATTTGTGCTAATCAGTAGTTATGCTAGTTGTATTAATCCAATCATTACAGATGCTCATGATTATGCTAATCATATCATTCATCAGTTACCTTAATCATTGTTTATGCTAGTCATCAGTTAATGTAAAACCAATGTTAGTTCTAAGTAATGGTAATCAGTCAGTCATTATTTATGCTTATCATCAGTTATTCAGATCATTAGTCTCCGTATTAATCTTCAGTTTCGCTAACTGCTGTTTACGATATCATTTTCAGTCGTCACCCATTCTGAGTTACCGTCATCCCTACGTTTGCCATTAGCCATGATGATTAATTATGTTAACGATTAGTTCTGCTAATCAACCAATCTGCAGCTCGTTAGCTAGAGTTGTATAAGTGAGTGGCATGCGTGTGTGTGTGTGTGTGTCTGTTACTGCAAAGTCGCTCTAAGTGTGCCAAGCGAGTGGGAAAAGTACTCGGCATTTTTTGATGTGTAAATTACTTTTGCCACCCACTCGATTCTGACCCCCCACCCCACCCCACCCCCCGGGGTGCCACTAGAGCAGGATTTGATTATTTTTAAACGCTGCTGCCGGCATACTGAGTCGGTTACGTCACTCGTACTGCGAATAACCCGGGGAGTCATGCAGTGTGGGTGGCGGCGGCGGCGTCGCCCCCCCTATATCACCCCCCCAGAACCCACGGTACTCGCCCACTTTGTGTCAAAAAAGAAAGAAAAAAAAAAAAGGCCTTTCCACCACCTGCACAAGGCGCTCCTCTCTCTCTCTCTCTCGGCAAGTTTGTTATTCGGGCGTGTTTGATCCAGAACATGTCTTCTGATCGGGCGGGAGAACACACAAACACACACACACACACACACACACACACACACAAACACGTGCACACACACCTCAGCCTTATTCTTAAACGCGTGACTCGCCAGGTGAGCAGTTACCTTTGAGAGGTCATAACTATATTGACTGAGGGAGAGAGAGAAAGAGAGAGGAATACCTTTAAATTATCATTTACTGGTGTTCACGATTTGTGAGTTTGTCTTTAATATTTATCACACTGGCTTAATTACCACTGGCTTTAGAGGCCAGTGAACCCCAACAAGCGTTTCTCATCGTGCGCGTGAGAGATTAGAGGAGACTCATCATGGCCCGTGTCGTCCGCAGAGCCTTCCCCTGGGGGCCTGCCCTACACAGAGGACGGAGGGCGCGTGAGCCAGAGGCCATCGCAACTCGTCTGGGGGAAAGACCGCCCCTCGGACTGAGATGCGTCACCTCTGGACACGAGTTGGACGGAGATGCGTCACCTGGGGACTCGCGGGTGACGGAGAGAGGGCACTGAACTCGCGTACAGGTGGGGGTTTATTTAGCTGAGGTTTAACTGGGGTACTGGTCGGTTTAACTGATGCTGCTGCAGCAGCAGGCTAAGACCTGTGACGTAGAAATAGGGGTATAAACCCGTGGCGTAACACCTGATATAGACCTGTGACGTAACACCACGTATAAAGCAGTGATGTAACATAAGGTATAAACCAGTGACGTAATACCAGGTATAAACAATAAACCATCGGGTATCACTTGCGTCATCTTCGTTACCCCATGGCCAGCATCGTAACCCGTTACCAGCTGTGGGTGGAAGCTGTGTCATCTGTGTGATGTCCCACTGCTGCTGTTGCTGTTACGTTAGTTTTTCAGTATATCATCGTCTGGTCTCTTTGCGTTCGCATGTTCGTATTTTTTCTTTATCATTCGTCAACTAATTGTAATAGAAAGGAATCCTTAGCTGCACCTCTGTGAGCGAAGAATTTTGGGCTTTTCCATCTCTGTGGTCAAGTAAACTGTCTGGTCCTGTCAAGTGAAACAAGATAATTGTTTTTCCCATCCGTCTCTTGCTCTCCCCAGCAGTAACTCCATGACAGAGGTCTTAACAATGTTTGTGCAAACTCTCGTCTTATTTATTCGTCATTAAGAAACGAGAACGCCTCGTGTCCCCTCCAGTGTTTACTGTATGTTTTTGCACTCTGTCCGCCCTTACTTGCATATCGGATGTCGCCATCGTGTGTGGGGCTGATCTGCGTTTATATGGCGCTGGTGTCTCTCTCAATATGACTATCATCATGTCTCCTCACTGGAGCATTGCGTTCCCTAGAGAGGGCCAGGGTGTGCTCTAGGGAGTCTAGACGGGCTCTAGAGACCTTAGGATGTGCTCTGGTGAGTCAAGATGTGCTCTAGATGCGGGGTTTTCAAATAGGGCTCAACGAGACCGTAGGCTTGCATGATCATCTGAAAATTATGTTATTTTCTGCGATAGAATCTATTTTTGTAGAATTCAATCACTCGTTTATATAAATTTCACAAATTGAATGAAAATCAAGGTGTATGTTCTTGATTTATTTCTGTTTGCCTTATATCATTAAAGCTCTGCTTCATGGTCAAGGTTTAAGCGAGAGGTTGGGTTATCATTATTCAGTGTAAAGCTTTCCTGCCTTGAAAAAAAAACTTGAAAATCGCTATATTAAACAGCGGATGAAGTGGACCAAGGGAAGGTGTTGGTGGTCGGTGTTGTGAGGGTGGAAGACGGAAGGGAATTGGTAGAGATGATACGATACATGGAATGTGTGCCTCACCTGTTCGTAATCCTGGGGTCAGAGTACGCTTATTATGGGTTCAGAGCAGGTGGTATGAAAGGGGTCGATGACTGAGGAAAGGTCTTATGTTGGCCCGTACAAGCAGGTCATGGAATATACACGATTGGGTATAAAGCCTGGAGTCTTTATCATGTCATACGATTGGTGATATTCACCTCTGTAGTCACCTCAGGAAGGTCAAAGGACCAGCTGGATAGGAGAATGCAAACGATGATTAGTTCCAGAACTTGAGGAGTGACAGTGTTAAGTAAGGCCGAGTTTCCAGACCAACCGAACGTTGGTAGTCAAAATCATTGAGGTTGACTGGAATCTCGTCATGTTAATTTGGGAACTTCTGGAGACTGCATTGACAAATTAAACAACCATGGGGACATCACACAC
>JAYMFT010201984.1:0-11657 GCA_038088735.1 Panulirus argus
ATATATATATATATATATATATATATATATATATATATATATATATATATATATATATTTCTTTGTTTTTTTGCTCTCATGCTTGATCGCTGTTTCCAGTGTTAGCAAGGTAGCCCTAAGAACAAAGAAAGAAAGACCACATTCACTTACATCCATTCTCAAGCTGCCATGCGTAATGCACTGAAACTACAGCTATCATAGTGTGGTTTCAGAGGTGGTAAAGAATGTGTGGATCTGGTGTTTGCATATGAATGTGTGTGAGAAATACTTTAAAAAAAAAATATATATATGGCATCTATGGATATGGAGAAGGTATATGACAGGGTTGACAGAGATGCTTTGTGGAAGGTCTTAAGAATATACGTGTGGGTGGAAAGCTGCAAGAAGCAGTGAGAAGTTTTCATCAAGGGTGAAAGGCTTGGGTTTAAGTAAGAATAGAGGACAGTGAATGTTTCCAAATGAGAGTTGGTCTCAGCAGTATGTGTGATGTCTCCATGGTTATTCAATTTATTTATGGATGGGGTGGTGAGTGGTGGTACATGCAAGTCTTGGAGAAAAGGATAAGAATGCAGTCTTTGGGGATGGAAAGGCCTGGGAAGTGAGTAGGTTGTTGTTTGCTTATGATACGGCACTGGTGGCAAATTTGAGTGAGGAACTGCAGAAGTTGGTGACTGAGTTTAGAGGAGTGAGTGAACGGAGAAAGCTGAGTATGAATGAGAATAAAAGCAAGGTTATTACGTTCAGTAGGGTTGAGGGACAGGTTAGTTGGGGTGTGAATTTGAATGAAGAAAAGTTGGAAGAAGTAAAAATGTTTTAGATATCTGGGAAGGACTTGGTAGCGAATGGAATCATGGAAGCGGAAGTGAGTCATAGGGTAGGGGAGGGGGCGAAGGTTCTGGGAGCACTGAAGAATGCGTGGAAAGAGAGAACATTACCTAGGAGGGCAAAAATGGGTATTTTTCAAGGAATAGTAGTCCCAACAATATTATTTGGATGTGAGGCATAGGCTACAAATGGGGCTATGCACAGAAGGGTGAATGTGTTGGAAATGAAAAGATGGGGCTGTGGGTAAAGGGTTAGATGTGTCGGAAATGAAAGGCTTGAGGACAATATGTTGTGTAAGGTGGTTTGCTTGAGGACAATATGTCGTGTAAGGTGGTTTGATCGAGTAAGTAATAAAGGGGTAAGAGAGATGTGTGTCAATAAGAAAAGCATGGTTGAGAAAGAAGAAGAGAGTGTACTGAAATGGTTTGGACATGTGGAGAGAATGAGAGAGAGGAAAGGTTGACAAAGAGGAAATATGTGTCAGAAGTGGAGGGAACAAGGAGAATGGGGAGACCAAATTGCAGCTGGAAGGATAGAGTGAAAAAGATCTCAGGCAATCTGGGCCTAAACATATAGGGGGGTGAAAAAAAAAAAAAATTTCATACTTGACTGCCATTTCCTGAGTTAGTGAGGTAGCACTAGGAACAGACAAAGAAAAGCCACTTCTCACATCCATTCCCTTGCTATCATATGTAATGCACTGAAACCACAGATCACTTTCCACAATCAAGCCCCACACACCTTTCCATAATTTATCCAAGATGCTTCACAAGCCCTGGTTCAGTCCACTGATAGCACATTGATCCCAGCACACCACATAGTGCCAATTCACTTTATCCCTTACATGCCTTTTACCCTCCTCCATGTTCAAGCCCTGAACACCCCAAATCTTTTTCTCTCCATTCTTCCATCTCCAATTTGGTCTCCCTGCTCTTGTTGCCTCCACTTTTGACACATACATCCTCTTTGTCAACCTTTCCTCACTCATTGTTTCCACTTGTCCAAACCATTTCAGCACATCCTCTTCAGCTCTCTTAACCACACTCTCTTTATTACCACACACCTTTCCTTTACCCTTTCATTACTTACTCAACCAAACCACCCTCCACTGCACAGCCTTATCTATAGTCCATGCATGCTTCACATCTATATAATATTGTTGGGACTACTATACCTTCAAACGTGCTTAATTTTGCCTTTCCAGAACCTTTGCTCCTCCTACCAATCCTATGACTCACTCCTGCTTCTGTGGTTCCATTAGCTGCTGTGTCCACTCCCAGATATTCAAACACTTCACTTCCTCAAATATTTGTCCAATCAAACCCCCACCCCAAACTTACCTGTTCCTCTACCTTGCTAAATCTTATGACCTTGCTTTTAATCACATTTACTCTCAACTTCTGCCTTACATGCACTCTCCCACACTCAGTCACTAACCTCTGCAATTTCACACTCAAATCTACCACCAATGCTGTCATTAGCCCTCCCATCACCTACAGACTGCACACTTGGCCCTCTCTACAAGACCCTTGCAATTACCTCCTTCATCACTACATCTGTAAACAAATCAAACAGCTATGGTGACATTACACAAGCACTGGCACAAGCTAACCTTCATTTGGAATCACAAGCCTTACACCCTTGATAAAAACTTCTCTCTGGTGTTAGATGTTTTCCTCCCACACCAACTTCTCTCCATGCAAACTCACAATTCAACCAACCTGTCTCTTTCCCCTCCTAAACACCATAACCTTATCTTTACTTCTATCAACTTTCAACTTTCTCCTTGCAAACATACTCCCAAACTCAGACACCAGGTTCTGCAGTTTCTCACAGGGTTCTATTTCTAATTGCCCTAGGACTCCTTCTCCAGGTGTTCCTATGGCTTAAAAGCTACACCACTTCCAGCAGCTGGGAAATGATGGAATCCTTTGGAGTAAGAAGTTCTCTGATGAGACAGTATTTCTAGTGAGACAGAATTGGTGTTTACAGACTACGTCTGCTCAAGGTTACACCGAGAGTGAAATGGCTCTGTTGGCAAGGCTGTATCCTTGGGTGTACAGTCTCGTTAAAGAACTTCTCATTCTAAAGGAGTCTACATATACTCGCAACTGGAAGTAGTGAAGCCTTGGGCTGTAAGAACCGTTAGAAAGGTGCTCTGTAATGCCAGGTCTCTTTTAAAGAAATCTTTCCATGGGTAATTATGAATAACACAGAATTGCCAAAGGTGACTTTCACTCATGGTGCTACCCCATGCCAGCTGGGTCTGCTACCAACCATATGCATGTATCTAAGTGAAGGGTAAAGGTTTGTAGAAGATAAAATAAAGGATACGATATGGGTAGGAGGCGGGTTAAAGAAGAGCGAGCTTGAAGAAGAGGTTTGTGTGAAGAGATGCCCCGAGAGATTAAATGTAAAATGGCCAAGAGGTGAGAGTAAATGAAACCAAGAGGATTGGTGAGGAATGAGAAGAATTCAGGGAAGCATTGCTTACACATAAAAGAAAAGTATGTGGCATGTGGAAGGAAGACAGGTGAAAGGAAGTGAGTGGTGGAATGAGGAAATTATGTTGCTAGTGAGAAAGAAAAGAAAGGTGTATGGGTGCTATTTGTGAGGAAGAAGTGTGAATGATGGGGAGGAATACATGAAGAAGTGGCAGAGGATCGAGTAGTGGCAAAAAAAGACGGCAAATAGGGTTGGAGTGAATAAGCATCAGTAAACTTCAGGGAGAATTAGAAAAAGTTTTGGAATGAGGCTACTAGCGAGAGAAAAATGAGACAACAACTGGGGACATCTGTGATGGAGACAAACAGGGAAGAAAAGAGGTAAAGAGGAGATAGAGTGAGTATTTTGAAGGAATCTTTCATGTGTTCAATGACAGGTTGGCAGAATTTAGGTTGGGGAGTTACACAAAGTGACAGAATCATGGCAAGTGGAGCGGTAAAAAGAGAAGTGGTGAAAGCACTGCATAAGATGAAATGTGGCAAGGCGGCTGGAGTGGAAGGTACAGGAGTTGAATTTCTTACACAATGGCTACTGATTTGTTGATTGGTTAGTCAGGAATTTCAATGTATGGAAAGATCATAGTACGGGGCCTGAGGATTGGCAGGATGCCTTTTTAGTGTTAGTGTACAGAGGCATAACGGATAAAGGTGAATGTTCGAATTGCAGAGGAATAAGTTTGTTGAGTGTACTTGGTAAATTGTATGGGAGAATACTGATTGAATGGGTGGTGACATGGACAGAGCATTAGACTGGTGAGGAAAAATGCATTTTCAGTTAATGTAGATGTGTGCTTTGCAGAGTGTGTGTGGGGAAATACTTTGAGAAACAAAAGGATATGTATGTTGCATTGATGGAACTAGAGGGAGAATTACAGGGTTGACAGAGATGCTCCATGCAAGGTGTTACAAATATAAGGTGTGGCAGGAAAGCTATTAAAAGCAGTGAAGATTTTTTATCATGAGGGTCAGGCTTGTGTGTAAGTAGGTAAGGGGGAATATGAGTGGCTCCAGTTGAAGATGGGTCAATGGTATGGGTGTTTAATGTCACCATGGCTGTTCAATCTGTTTATGGACAAGGAGGTAAGGGAGGTAAATGTAAGGGTCTTGGAGACGGGCAGGTATGCAGTCTACTGGGGATGTGGAGGATTACGAGGCGAGTCTGTTGTTGTTTGTTGATAATACAGTGCTGATGCCAGATTCAGGGGAGAAACTGCAGAAATTGGTGTCTAAGCTTGGGAGAAAGTATGAATGGAGAAAGATAAATGTGAATAAAAGTAGGTTTCCATGTTTTGCAGTGCAAAGAGACTTATCAGCTGCAATGTGAGTCAGAATGGAGAAAGATTGTATGATAAGAAGTACTGTAGATATCTAAGACTGGACATGGCAGTGAATGGATCCATGGGGGCTAAGGTGAGTTAGAGGGTGAGTGAGGGGGTGAAGGTCCTGGGAGCAATGAGGAATATAGGGACAAAGAAGTCACTTTCTGGGAGGGTGAAAGTGGGTATATTTGAAGGGACAGTCCTGACAGTGTTTTATGGATGCACCGGCTATCTATGAATATGAACTGAAGAGGGTAACTCTTAGAAACGAAATGCTTGAGGAGAGTATGTGGTATAAGGAGGGTTGATTCAATAAGAAATGATAAGGTTTGAGAGAAGTGTAGTAATAAGAAGAGTATGGTTGAAAGAACTGATGAGGGGTGAGCTAAAATGGTTTGGACATACAGAGAAAATGCAAGAGGAGAGGTTGACAATGAGGATATTTTTCAGAAGTGAAGGGATGAGGAAAATGGGAAGAACAACTTGGAGATGCAAGGATGGAGTGAATAAATCTTAATTGCTCAGGGTCTGAACATGCACAAGGATGAAAGGCGTGCATAGGATAAGAGTAAATTGGACCGATATGGCATACAGAAGGCAATGTGCTGTCAATGGACTGAATTAGAACAAATGAAGAAGCCTGAGGAACCCATGGAAATGGTCAGTGAGGACTGATTGTGGATAGGGGTATGTCATTTAGGTACATTGTGCATGACAGCTAGAGAATGGATGTGAATGCACAAGGTCATTTCTTTGTCTGTTCCTCACACTGCCCCGTCAATTTGGGAAACAGCAAACAATTGTGAAAGAAAAAGGAGAAACACTAAAAATATTTCTAAATTCTTTATAATCATCACTTTGCTCTTTGACACCATTCTCACTATTGTCTCACCACTTCTACATCTTTGCTATCGCTGGTGATTAATTATTCCCTGACTAATTCGACTCCCAAGGACACTAGCCTCTTATATACCTCCATGATACAGGTTGAGTGTTTGCAAACATTCACCAAGACTTATCCTGGTAGGGCTTTTGTCAATGATAGCCCATTCTAAGAATGCCATTATTGGCACCTGTCAGGTGTGTGCTCTCAGGGTGCCATTATGGTATAGGCTGGGTACATGTTTGACTGTACGTGTATGGGCTCTTTTAGGATGATGTGTTGTGTGTGATGGGTGGAAAAAATAAGACAATGATGTAGGTAGAACTGATGCAAATATGAAAAATGAGTTCTGGGCAACTTCAGTAATAAAAGTTGAGACCTGTTAAATGACAACATAAAATCTTACCATGGTTAAGCAAAAGTAGAGAGGGGAAAGTATTGTTGCAACCTCTGTACTTAAAACATGTTTGACTCAATTTCAACTTCAAGCTGAGCTCAGGTCCATAAAACAAGTGGTAAGTATGAATCAAACTAATATTAGAAACCTGATTTCAGGATTAATCAAACAAGTAACTTCAAACAGTCGGATAAAAATCTAAGCTCTAGCTTTTAGAAGATAATGAATGGAAAGTGAAGTTCCGGACAGACATACTAATTTACCAAGAAGAATATCAGTTCACAGCACTTATGGAATAAATAGGGCATTATAAGGGTACTTACCTAAGATCTTCTCTGACAGCAATATGACTAGAAATATTCCTGAGAATTCCACCTCCATTCTCAACAATGGCAAGGGTTTTAGACTGAGACTTGTAGGTCAGTGTGTTGCAGATAAATGCTAAGGCTCCTTCAACTGCACATATTTCAGCCTGAAAGGCAAAACCTTCCTTCTATTACATGTGGTTGAAGAACTTTGATAATATTTGGCCCTACCTGTCAAAAACGAAATTTTGTTTTCCTGTTAGCATGTGAAAAATTAGTGAATTTCTTTATTCTTTTGCTACATGCATTCACATGATACAGAACTGACAATATGCTTCTACTACAAAGACACTTTGATAAATTCATTCTTACGTATTACTCCAAACATGCTAACAATTACACTAGAGCCAATATTTCAGTTTGTGTAAATCATAACAAAGTACAGAAACGCACCTTGTTAATACTGCAGTGAGCAGAAAGATTCCACACAGCAGACAAAATGACCTTCAGCGTGGATTCCTTTCGTGCAGAAAGGGCGGCAAGCATAAGAATTGACACTGCTCCAACATCCCTCAGGCTTGCTTTACTTGCTCCATCTGCTCTCCAAGACAGATTTCGCAACACACTAGCAGTCACCTAGAGAGTAAAAGTTAACACAGCATATATAAATGTCTTCTTATTTCTAGATAATTGGTAACAGGAGATCTCTGAATTCTTTTCATCTGTGGACAAATTGCTTTTGAAGATAAAAAATCATAATCAAGGTTATAGCTTGCCAAGTAATGACTTCTATAAACACAACATTAAACTGTACACAGTTAATATTTTACAAATACTGTGATTTAACTCTTCATCCAAGTACAATGATATGAGAAAATAATTTGGTATCATTTATGCTGATAACACAAAGCTGTGACAGAACCAAACAAATAAATCTATCTTACATGCATTCCTTGACTCACACATTTATAAACTCTGTAAGCATCAATGCATGGACTCAACATATTTAAAGTACTTTTCATTAAATATGCTTACTACATTATAAGTGTTGGCAAGTCAGAAGATGAATCAGAAAGACTGCAAGGAGTATGAAAGAAAGGTGATAGAAAGTTTAAATGGAATCACAATAAATGTATGAATGCAGTCATGTGTGAGTGAGGTATTGAAAATGTTTAGAGGAGGACTGTTCAAAGTTGTGAGATACAAAAATAATGTCAAATGCTTGGTGGATAGATGAGAATAGAAATGCCATAGTAGAGAAGAAAAAGGCATATGGTGGATTGTTCAAAAGGAATGTACTAGTGGATCTTCAATAAAAGAGGAGGGTATAATATAAGTTCTATAAGTGGGATGTTAAGAAGCTGATGGAGGAAACTAAAGAGGGGTAGATGAAGATTTGGAAAAAAGTTAAGCAAAATGGTTAGTTAGTATAAGAAACTGTACTGGAAGGAGGTGAAAAAGGAAAGAGGTGGATGTAAGAGTGGATGTGAGTACTTTGAAGAAGTGATGAATGTGGAAGAAGGTCAGGCAGCATCTGCTACACACATGGGTATGGATGATGGAAAGAAAAGGATAGAAATACAAGGGCCCAGAGCAAGAAGGCATGTAAAAAGGATGATAATGAGGCTGAAGGTAAGAAAGGCACCTGGTTTGGATGGGACTACAGTTGAAATGTTGAAGTATGGAGGAGAAAGTGTAACAGAGTGGATACATTTGATATATAATTTAACATAAAAAAACAAAAGGAACATAAGGAATTCATACAGCAACAGACCATTGAGTCCTTCATGGTTGTTTGTGATAGTGGAAACAAAATGTTGTACATAAAGACTGGGTAAAAGCTATCACTGTTCCTTTACTCAAAGAAAATGGAGCTAAGGATGTATGTAATAATCATAGAGGAATAATTCTGTTCAGTATACCAAGAAGTGTACACAAGTGCTGACCGAGAAAGTGATGAAAGTGACTAACTGCAGAATAAGTGAGGAGCAAGGGGGTTTTAGGAAAGGTAGAACTGAGGATCAGATCTTTGTGATGAAAATGAGTGTGGAAAAGTATCTAACAAAAGGTAAGAAGCAGTATGTAGCTTTTATGGATGTGGAGAAAGCGTGTGACAGAGTTGAATGGGATGCTTTATGGGATGTGTTAAGGATATATGGGATAGAGGGACAACTGTTGGATAGTGTGAAAGCCTTCTATACAGGAGCAAATACATGCATAAGAGTGGATTGAGAGTTGAGCAAAAGTTTTGATATTCATGTGGGTGTGAGGCAGGGATGTGTGATGTCACTGTGGCTTTTAAACATATATATGGATGGAATGATGATAAGAGAGATGAAAGCAAAACTAGGGAAATAAGGTATAGAGGCAGAGTGTGCTGGTGAGGTATGGTGGCTAGTGACAAGCCTGATGATACTGGCTTGTTTGCTGAAAGTGAAGAGGAGTTGTAGAGGGTTATAAGTGTCTATTTATGATGTGTGTTAGCAGTGGCAATTGAAGGTAAATGCAAGTTAAATTAAAGTAATGGCATTTGAAAGAAAAAAAGGTGAAAGTATAGATTATGAAAAGTCCTACAGAGTGCAAGAAGAAAGTGCATTAAAGTGTGTTAGAGATATGTAGTGAGATGTCCTGGGTTAGTTTGGTGATATGGAAGGAAAGATAAAGGAGACAGAAGTACAGGGTAAAAGAGTCACTGGGTCCCTTAGCAGAAGAATGAAGGGTAGAAGTGTAACTTTGGATGTGAAGGAAGGATTAAGGGATAGCGCAGTCCTCCTAACCTGACCTATGCAGCCAAAATATGAACACAAAATGAGTTACAGGGGTAAAAAATTCAGGCTGTGAAATGTGCTGTTTGAAAGGAGCATGTGATATGACTAGATAAAATGAAGAAAGAAAAAGAAATCAGGGGGTGTATGAGAGATCTGGTATGGCAGAGAATGTAAAGGGAATAAAGTGTGGAACGGCAGGGTGGGTAAAATGTAATGCTTTGAGGTGGTTTGGGCACGTGGAAAGAATGTAAGATGGGGTTAAAGGGGTTGGCGTGAGAGGATGACCATCTGTGGCATGGGGAAATAAACCTGAAGAGTACTGGAGGGAGAGAAGTGGTGGAAGAATGTTTGGAATGATGTATCCTCAGGGGAAATGTAAGGAAAGGGATAAGTGAACTTTCTTTTGCAGTGGCTACACCATTGATGGGAGTTCCCCGCCCCAAGGGAAATAGCATTGCCACCCCCTTCGCCAGCGAGGTAGCACCAGGAGACAGACGAAACGGCCACATTCGCTCACACTCAGTCTCTAGCTGTCGTGTGTAATGCACTGAAACCACAGCTCCCTTTCCACATCCAGGCCCCACAGACCTTTCCATGGTTTACTTGATTGCCATTTCCCCATATAAGTGAGGTAGTGCTAGGAACATTCAAAGAAAGGCCACATCAGCTCACATCCATGCTCTAGCTGTCATGTGTAATGCAACAAAAGTACAGCCTCCCCTGGATGCTTCACATGCTCCGATTCAGTCCATTGACAATGCACTGACCCCAGTATAATTCACTCTATCCCATGCATGCATTTCACCCTCCTGCATATTCAGGCCCAAGTCACTTAAAAATCTTTTTCATGCCCTCCTTCACTCTCCTGTTTGGTCTCCCCATTCTCCTTGTTCCCTCCACTTCTGACAAATATATCCTCTTTGTCAACCTTTCCTCACTCATTGTCTCCATATGTCCAAACTATTTGAGCAAGCTCTCTTCTGCTCTTTCAACCACACTCATTTTATTATCTTAAGTTTTTCTTACCTTTTCATTAGTTACTTTGTTGAACCACCTCACACCACATATTGTCCTCAAACATTTTGTTTCCAACATATCCACCCTCCTTTGCACAGACTTATCTATAACCCATGCCTCATATCCATATAATATTATTGGAGCAACTGTTCCCTCAAACATAACCTCAAACATACCCACTTTTGCCCTCCCAGGTAATATTTGTCTCTTTCCACACTTTCTTCAGTGCCTGCAATGAAGTAGGCATGAGGGAACTACAGCACAACCATCAAGGATAAACATGAAATAAAACCATGTAAACTGTGTATTCACCACCAAATAGGTTTCCCTTTCCTATTTATATGCTCCTTGAAACAACTAGGAATTGAATCAGCAAGGTTCTGAAGCCATTGAAGTTTCCATCTTTAATATTTCACAAATGGCTGCCTTGAGCTTAGGTGGTGATGAAGTATCCCTGTTCCGTAATTTCATTTTCGCAAACGCCCTCAAGTTTTCTGTTGGATTCAAAGCCAGTAAGTTCCTAGGCCAGTCACCGAAAAACTCCACTGCACAGCCCTTAAGCTGGTCAGTGACTGATTTGGCAGTGTAGTAAGGAGCCCCATCCTACATTAACACTTTGGCTTCACACTTTTTAAATGAATCTAGAAGTTGGTCACACAGTAGCTCATGGTAACTGTATCTGCTCATAGTGTCATTCTGTGGCATCTGTACAAGGTCCCCAACATCATAATAACTGAAATAATCCCACACCAACAGTGAAACAGGGAACTTTACAGTGCTTGCAATGTACTTGGGATCAAATAGATCACAACCTGGCTACCTATACACATGCCCACCACAACCACCTGTAACAGAAAAGATAGACTCATCACCTCACAAGGCACTTCTGAACGTAGCCATATCCCACACTATATATTTCTTGAAAAAATTAACTATTTTCTTTTGGTGCTTTTGGGTATGAGTAGTTTGGAATACAGCCTCCAGCTCTGGTCCTTAAGGCCCTCATGTAAGTGGCACTGCCCTGTCCTTACTGACACATATCACTGAGCATTCTAGGGTTTTTACTTTTAACTCTTTTGTACTCAAACATGGATGTGCATCCACCTGATGTTTAAGAACATTCAGAGTACTTGGAGAGGTTTTCCTGGCTTTCCCAGGGCATTTCACTTGGGTTGCTACAGATAGAGTTGTTTGGAGGAGGGTGGATGTGTTGGAAATGAAATGTTTAAGGACAATATGTAGTGTGAGATGGTTTAATCGGGTAAGTAATGTAAGGATAAGAGAGATGTGTGGTAATAAAAAGAGTGTGTTTCAGAGAACAGAAGAGGGTTCATTGAAATGGTTTGGACATGTGAACGAATGTGTGAGGATATGTTTGTCAGAGGTGGAGGGAACAAGGAGAAGCAGGAGACTAAATTGGAGGTGGAAGGATGGAGTGAAAGGGATTTTGAGCGGTCGAGGCCTGAACATGCAGGATGGTGAAAGGCATGCACGGAAGAGTGAAATGGAACGATGTGGTATACTGGGGTCGACATGTTGTCAGTGGACTGAACCAGGGCATATGAAATGTCTGGGGTAAACCATGGAAAGGTCTGTGGGGCCTGGATGTGGATAAGGAGCTGTGGTTTCAGTGCATTAC
>JAYMFT010201995.1:0-25538 GCA_038088735.1 Panulirus argus
CTCTCTCTCTCTCTCTCTCTCTCTCTCTCTCTCTCTCTCTCTCTCTCTCTCTCTCTCTCTCTCTCTCTCTCTTCAGGCAGTTTACTAGTTATACTATTCACCTGAAGTTTCAAAATTAGTATAAATAACAGTGTCGGGAAGATGTGAACTGTTTATTATGTGTTACAACCTCGTGTTGTGTGCCACAGCCATCTGTTCCTCAGCACAGTAGTGTGTTGTGTGGCACAGACGTCTCTGTTTTGCGGTACGATTGTGTTGTGTGGCAGGGCCGTGTGTGGTGTGCCACAGCCGCGGATAATGCCTAACCTCTCCTCCTCCCGCCTCACCAGAAACAAAACAATTAACCACAAGCAGACACAAGGATAAAAGATGGAAGAAAAACAAATAGAAAGAATAAAGAACAGACTGAAAGTAATGACTTCTACACCACACTGAACCGTAACGTGTCTGTGTTACACATAAAATGTCTTTTCTGGGGAGAGTGAAAAATGTAAGCAGGGTGGAATGCGGGTGTAATGGAGGTGTGTTCTAGGAAGCGTCTGATAAGGAAAAATTAGATGTGTTGGGCGGGAGTGATCCTGAGTGGAAGGGAAGGAGCGATAAGGTAGGAGACAATATGGCCAGGTGAGATTAGAGGCAGGTCAGAGGAGATTACGTACACGAGGGGGACGTGACCGTGTCTGAGAAGGGTCAGTCAGTCGGCGGTAAGGGTGTGTGGCAGAGATCAAGTCAATCTGTGGCAGGTCAGCGTGGGTCAGATTCAAGACGATAAGACAGTGGATGAGACTGATGGTGGTGCATGTGGCCCCAGATGGTTCAGGGAACAGCTGGAGATAAGCCACATATGGAATCGTTCAGCTGAAAAAATAGTTATGATGATAATTGTCTATAAATAATCATAGCATTCCTGAGAGTTAGCTGCTTGTATACTCGTCAGGCCAATGCGTCACATGATAACTGTATCGCTGTTGGCAACCAGGACGAGCCGTTGTCATCTCTGTTTCTTTCCCTACACGTCTTACTTTTCCAACTATTTATCATCTCATATCTTTCCTATGACCCTTTCCATTTTAAATGCAGGTCTTCCACTTTCCACAAACCACTCAAGAATGTTCTGCTCTCCTCTCCTTAGTGTTTTATCTCCTTAACCCTTTTTATATTTCAATGAGGACTTTGGTCCGTGACCGGAACCATCAATAAAACGAATAGGGAAAATAATGGCTTATTTACGTTGCCACGAGTCCTTAAACATTTATGGAAAATGCCTAGCATATCGCTTTCCCTCCTGGGTAGAAAAAATAACGTAAGGCTCCAGCAACCAGCCCAGCGGAAGAACGCCCCTGACGGGCCGGTGAGCGTCCACCAGCGCTGATCCGCTGCCTACCACGTCCTCACCTAATACTCGTAATTAATCGCCAAGAAAAAAGTATTGTCGGCAGGCTTTGGATGGAGAGCATAATGGTGTCGGAACACCTTTAATTAGGCGGCTGTCAGGTCTCTATCTCGTCAAAAAGGATTCAAGTCGACACTTCAGCCGCGGGTGGGGCCAAAATGTTACCAGCTCACACACACATTATGCTGCAGACTCCGTAAGATCCTGTGTCTTCACTGACGGCTGGGTTCAACCCACACCTATGCCGGACAATTGGAAGAATGCGGGACCTTTTAAGACCCTCTTCTCGCCGGAGTCCTGAATAACCTCACAGGACGTATTTTGCCATCACAAAATACAAAAGAAAGGTCTAGTGTCTGGAGAGTTACCAGTAGTAGTTTCTGATCAAGTTAATCGTTACTTTAAAAATTTGGAACACACTTTATGCTTGAATAACATCACGACAGATTTTAGTCATATGAACAAGAGAAAGTGTCGGTAGTATTTACAGAACATTCACAGTTGGTGTCTGGAGAAGTCATAAGAAAGTTTAGCTTCTTTGGTATTTAGCCCTCGAAAACGGCAAGTAAGAGAGAGAGGAGTGGAAGAGAGAGTGAGTCAGGGACAGGGAGAGATGGGGTCACAGAGCGTTCAGTAATAGTCGTCAACAGAACCGCACACACGCTACAGTGACTTAGAAAGTCTAACGACACACTTCGTCGAGGCTTCTACGAGCACTTTATTTCGACATGTGAAGACGGACTCGATACAGCTTCGGCCACTCGCTTACTGGGACTTCCGGACTTATGGCGTGTGGCAGGATCTTGGACTGTGCATGACACGAGCACCAGCCGGCCTTAGTGGACCCGGTACCCACACTCGGGACGGGTCGTCTCACCTAGACACGCCTGCTGGACACCCTGACTACAAAAGGGTATTGGATCTGCCACAACCTGCCACATCCATCTGCCTCTAGACCTACTGATTGTGGTTCTCTTTTAGTAGCTGCTGTTTTGATGTTTACTGTAGTTACTTTGATAGTAATCACAGAGTCTGACTGGCCGTGGGAGTTGCAATATCTTCACGAATTACATTTATAGAAACATTAGTGATAATTTCTGCAGTTGTGTCAACAGTTCACGTCTAACGTGACCTCCTGTTCCCCTTTGCCTCTCGAGGCAACATATGTCATGTACTTTATATGTTTCTGTTTGCTCACCCTGACCTGATCGCTGTTGACCTTATTAATAAATCTTTGTAAGGGTTTGGGTTTACGAGACAAGGAGACAGTGAGCGTACATACACACACACACACACACACGGCACCAGCCATGTAAACCTCCCATGATCAACACTATGCTGGATAAGACCCTAAGTTGACTTTGACCCCACTTCCACCAGTGGTCCGTCCTGCTGTTTCTGACCCACCAGTGGTCCGTTTCAGTGCCTTAAATCTGCCAGAGATGCGTTTCATCTTTTTACTGATCGCGTTTTCTTCATCGCATTATCTTGATAAGCAGCTGCTGGAAAGATCCTGCTATTTACTTTCATCACAGCTTCGTCCAAACTTACTTGTATGAAATGAAAGTAAAAGATATTTCATTTATTATTATTAGTATGTTAGAAAAGTGACAAGATCCTTAGCAGCAGCTGTTGTAGTGTTATTGATAGCTACCGTAGCCATGACACTGGGGGTCTTGTTAATGGGACTTGTAAAGCGTGACATGGCGGTGATCAGGAAGAGACCATCAGTGGCCCGGCATCAGCCCTCAGTGACCAAGCAGTGAGCTATCGATGATCCGCCCGTGACGGAACTACATGGCGACTAGACAGTGATCCGCAAGTGACCGAACAGTGATAAGGCAATTACCTGGATGAGATCTGGAGCTTTGGACGTAATCAAGCCGTACGCTGACCCGTGACCAGACAGCACCGTGTAGGAAACCTTGACTGTATAATGAACAGCCAAGCAGTGACACGGTCTCTAATGTACAGTGGCCAAACAGCGACGAGGCAGAAAGCCATCATGCCTGGACACCTGCCGATGAAAATGAAATCGAAGCAGACCCGTGGTCACCACTAGCCAGCCCAGCCCAGCCCAGGGCTTGCCTTCACCACTCCGGTAACCGGAGAGGAGGAGCTGCCGCGCCAGAGGACGGACCACTCCGTCATCTATGACGGACACTTGCTCGGTGTCCCTACGGTGAGGGCTGGAGGGGGTGAGGTGGTAATGGTGTGAGAAGATGAGTTATGAAAGGAAAGTGAATTGCTATAATCTGTAGAGGGGATGAAGGATGAGGCGCGTTGAGAATTCATGATAAGTCATCAGTGAGTAATGAGAGGTTTATCATGAGTGAGAGACGAATGCTGCCCGTCTCATTATCACCGAGAAATTTATGAGGGATGATCTTACACATCCATAGGTTCTGTATAATGACATGATAACCGACAAAAACTTAGAAGAGTACATCAGGTTAACTATTGTCCCAGGCTGATGGTGTCCCGTTAATCCTTGTCCCAGATTGGAAGTAGTTGTCTCACTGCTTTTTACTGATCGTTCTCCCACGCAGTCCGATGCCCAGGGCTAATCATTGTCCCCGTCGGATGGCAGTCTTTAGCTGGTCTCTGATTCATTAGGTCGTTTCTCCCGACCGTCTGTTGTTCTGAAGACATTGTCGTCCTAGATTCCTAACCACGTAGGACTAGTCGTGTCTGAAGCTGATCGTCGTCGTTGGAGTCTGATCCTCGTCCCCGGATGGTCACTTTACCGGCCTGTGATCCAGGGTGATCAGCGTCCCTGGCTGGTCTCAAGAGAGCCACTGTCCCAAGCTGGTCGCTGTCCTGAGCTGGTAACGAGATCCCCACACGGCACACGTGATCCTCACTAAGGAGTGTTTATCTAATGACACACTCAGTTGATGCATGATGGTCAGGTGCTTCCCTCAGGTGGCTGGCTGCGGCCGTCTGGCGCACCTTAAACTCGCAAATCACACCATCAAGTGCTGAGAGTCGGTTCCTGGGTACACACGCCCCCCTCGCCCAGGAGATCACCTTGTAGGGTCAGTGTGAAGGGTTCTCTTGGGAGGCCGGCATGTAAAATCAGAATGAAAGATTGACAGTAAAGCATTTGAAGCTAATCTGACGTCAAATAAATAACCTTTTGTTCCCAACGAAAACGTCCTGACCATAGGTGCGTCTCGCGAGAACAGGAAGATTAACATTCCCATTCTGTCAATAATCCTTCTTGAGGTAACCTGATAACCATTAATGAAAATGAAGTCTAATCATCAACGATATTCAAGGGATTTATAATCTAGATCATTTCCGCTGAGGACTAACCTCTCATGGCCTCGACATGGTGAATACTTTACATAAGATTGACTCGGGATTATGAACTATAATCCTAGAGGCCAGTGTAAAACTTACCCTAGACCAGGGTATTCTTATATACAACATTATGATAGGAATCTTGGAATAGTGGTCAGGGACGCTTTATTTTTTACAACTTACTTAGAAGTAATGACCGCTCTTCACGGCTCTAATAAAGAGCGGTTCCAACACATTCTCGGTGCTTACCCCAGTCAGGTCTTTAATATAGCTTTTGTTTATCGCAACATTACTTACTACAGGCAGCGTAGGACCGCTTATCTCGTCCAACATCGCCTCCGCTGCCAAACAAGCGTGAGATTACCACAATTATTGCGGACGGTGATCGAACGCCACAGCTCCGTTGCCGGGGGAAGGCGTAATGTTTTTCTTATATCCACGAAACTGCTCGTTACGTCGCCTTTAACAACCCTTACATCTTCTCAACAGAGGAAGTAAACAATAGTATTTTTCGCTGGAAAACTGCTACTCTTCAAGTTCCTCTTGAAACACGTACAGTTCGGGTGCTAATACTGTACCATCAGCCCGTTACACATAGTGATGGACTCAAAGCGATTGGGATGAGCGATGCGGCCATCAGGAGTGTGCCTCCCGCCTCCGCGCTGCCGTCCATCACGCGAAAAACTTTGGCGATGAGGATCACTCACCTGCAACGCGTTACACGGATAACTTTGAAACGGCAAGTGTTTTGTTGACTGTTACCGAGTTCCATTCACGTTTGGAGGCAAAGTCATAAACTTTGATTACATTTCAATAAAGATTTTGTCTTCCAAGTGTAAAATTCTACGCGGACCAGCAAGTTCTTCACTGGAAATTAAAAATGAAGACTTCAGGGATAAGAGTAAGATGATGTTTTTAATATATATGGCTATTTAGCAGCCACATGTGCTCAAGTTAACAGTTAGCGTGTCTCACAGGCTCGTCTTCTGTGACATGGAGACCACTTTCTTATGCGGATTCAGGTCTTGGAGGAACAACTCTCACTTTTTTACGTTAACATAACAGAAGGTGTTCATCATTCGTTGTCCTGATTCTCATCACCCCGCCAGGGGGTTGCGATACACCCTCGTCGGGCCAGACGTCAGCAGGATTGTAGACTCCCGGGCCAGCTTGCCAGGCACCGCCGACATTCCGAGGTGTCAACTCGATCTCTGTGTACGATCAAATAGTGTCATGTGAGATACTAATTCCCTCCGGTGACCTCGTTCACATCCTCAAATGTCGAGGACTGTATGTGAATGGCAGTGAAGGCCGAGTCATTCTCATGGCCCGCCGGCTGAAGCTGCTGGTTCAGCAGTTTCTCTGTCTAAGCATTTGACTGTTGTTGGTTATATGATGGTTATGCAGAAGCAGGTGGTGACCCAGTCAGCTATTATTAAATAAAAGTCATGTAGTTGCCATTTTTTAGGGTGACGGCTCCATACCTGTACCTCACCTGTACTAATAACTTTACTGGTTATTGCACTCAGAAAACAGTTCCCCCAACCCCTACATAAATTCTCACGAAAGTCAGCAAATTATTATTGCTTTAGAGCCGACCAACACAAGAATTACATAATTTTCTACGTTTTATTCGAAATCAGTCGAGAACAAGGAGTTGAATTGGATCTCAGATCACTTTCACAAAATAGTTTTCTAACTATAATCTTTCAATATTCCATGAAACAGAAATACTGTATGATATATTATTTCGTTATAGTGTTATACCTCTGAACTATTCCAGGGGATTCATTTCCAAATTTGATATCACATTTGTCAGTTTTCGTTATATGAACAAGCAACTTAGAACATTGTCTCATGGTTGTTCAAATTCTCTAAGTAACAAATGTAAACTCACAGAAAAACACAAACACAAAAGAGAAAGCTGACTTGGCTTTCAACAGCAACAGCAACAACATGTTGTTGTTGCTGTTGAATCGTTAATGTTCAGAGGTCATGTATGATCATGTGTAGGTATGTTGACGAATCTATCCAGATATTGGTTACATCACAATCATCTTCACTACCCTAGGTTAACTTCAAGACATTCATCATATATTAAGGGAATATATATATATATATATATATATATATATGGACAGTGGAAGTAGCTCTCAAACATATTAGTGCAGAACAGGTTTTCCACCCCGAGTGATGGTTGACTCCCGTCCCACTCAGCAGAGTAAGTGCTTTTGTTTTTATTTTCTCTGATATTTCAGCAACATATCAATGACGTTCAAATTCCCTCTCATAATGCGCTACAGTAGACCCCGAGTCCTCATACTACCGTCAGCACACAGTGGCGGGAACCACGTACAACGCTACTCACTGTTCTCTCGTTTAGTTTCGAAATTCAAGAGGTGCGGGGGGGATTCGTACATTCATGAACTCCAGCAGAAATTCTCTGTTAGAAAACTTTTCCTTGGCCGGCAACAACCCCATCATCACCACGGACTTCTAATTACCGTTGTTCAAACGGACGAACCAAGGCCGTTCTGATGGTGCTAACTACAGCTGGAGGTGCGTTGCTCAACTCCTGAGCCACCTTCCTGAAGCCTCAGGCGAATATTTACCATGCCAAGGAAATGCAGCTGCACCTTGTGAAGGTCGGACACTTGCCTAACATGGGGGCCTCTCTCTCTCTCTCTCTCTCTCTCTCTCTCTCTGTTTTCTTATTGATCTCTTATTTTTTATGAACAAGTAAATGGACTCGTTCTTTCTGTTATTTTATGTGTGAGAAAAGAAAAAGTTTGAAAGCAGACTCGATGATTTTATGTTGCAGTCCAGGAAATAATAGATTTCTTGCTGGTAATTCTGTGGGATGATGGTGTCCAGACCCAACAAATACTTGCTGATCAACTTTCTATCTGCAACAGTCTCGTATGAGATCATGACATGTTTACTGATCCTTGATAGACGAGTGAGGTGACGTGAGATGACGTGAGGTATGCTGCTGGAGTGATTGTATGCTGTGTGGTTCCGTGTCGGACGACCCACGATGAGGTCCATTTGGTCAACAGCCAGGCCAGCCATGGGTACCCGGCACGTGACTCTCCTCAGAATGAAGACCAATTCCCAAGTCCTCCTTCAGGCTCTCCTCGGGAGCTGTACCTACACACACACCCACACACACACTCACTCACACGAGATGAGCCCCACAGTGTAGAGCTCCTTCCATGGACAGAACAAATGAATAATTACTCACTTACATACATGTGCAGGAGGAGCCAGGTGCTTGGTGTGGTAGGCTGGGGCGTTTGTCTACTGTATGTCGAGGGTGAGTTCGCAGCGGTCTCGGAGTGGTTCACTTTCCGGGACGTGAGCATGTGTAGGGGAGAGGGTGGATGTCAAGCTTCTGAACCTAGGACAGTGACAAACAAGGTAACTGTGATGCATCAGACAGCGTCTCGTTCGTGACTGTCACTGGAAAAGTGTAAATCCTGTCAGTACCGTTTAGCTTTTATCGCTATGTTAAATCTCTTACCAGGAAGTAAAGTTTACATTACTTCTAACGTAACCGTGGCTCTGTGACCAGTACACTAAATTTTTATTTATTGACTTGTAAATGATAATCAAACAAGATCTGAAATTTAAATCTGACTTCAGTAATGACTGGCCTGGCAATCTCTCGTCCTCACGCACCAACCACCGCGTTCATGAATAGATAATGAGAGTGTGGTGATGGTGGCCGGTTGCCCAGTACACCAGAAGCAAGTAACGCTCCCCTGATGCACTAAACACAGTAGAGAGAGCATTTGCATACCTCGCTCACTAGTCGTCTGGGAAAATGATATTTAATATTTTTCCCCAGTACTTCTCGTACACCATCTTCACCCCCCCCCCCGACCCGCTTTTCTTTCGTGGGAACAGATCCCCAGAACCACTAGTTAGTTGGTTGGCTGTTTGGGCTTTAGGCCTATGAACTGCCAGGGTCATTAAGGCTGTCAACGTCAACCTACATCCAACAAACGAAAAATCTTTAACATCTTCGGGTGTTAAAGATAATTCTAAGACCACATACACTCTCACTATGCACATGGCCCATGAACCACTGTCAGTAAGGCCAAAACAAGAATTCTCTTAGTTCATGGAGAAGAAACAAAAGCAACTGTGTGTGTGTTTGTGTGTGTGTGTGTTTAATCTAAAATCAGATAAAGGATCATGTGGGCGTGATTATGATGAATAAAGTTTTTAGCGTAAAGAAAAAGAAAAAATAGATAAATAAAAAGACAACTTAATAAATGTAATAGTTTGTGAATCGCGAGTTTTAACACAGTATGAGTGGAGAGCGGAGAGGATTTGAGGCATCAGGATACAGGCTAAAGTTGCACTCTAATTGTAAGCTCCTCTTATGTTTTAGAAGCATCAATCTCCTGTTTGTCTAACTGGGGTATTTATAGAGGCAAAATAACATATGTATATATATATATATATATATATATATATATATATATATATATATATATATATATATATATATCATCAACTTACTGACGGGAAATGATATAATGTTAGCTTTAAGATTCCCGCCAGTCGCCACTGAACCTTTGCTGTGAAGTGTTTGTGATTAAGTTTACAGGAATAATTTGACGTCCGTGTTATTGAAATTAGTTTGTGGTGTTTACTGAGGCTGCTACACCAGGAGGTTAGGTCATGTATTGATCATTTACCTGCTCATCGATGGTCTGGATGGTCTTATTCCGACAGGTCTCTGGAGTGGCATCATTTCCTGACCTACCAGTCTTTTGCCTTTCGCCGGCCACGAGCCTCAGAGTTCACTAGCAGTGCGCAACCCAGTTCATTAGTGAGGAAATTTGACGAGATTTTTTGGAAGAATATGTTTTGCCTCCCTGATGACCTCTTGACCAAGAGGTCGGATCTCTATATCTGCACCGGAAACAACAACATATCAGCAGCCGCTGGAGTAAAGAGGCAGATGTTAGCTGTCAGTGTTATGTGTGGCTTGTGGTGGGGTATATGATTCAGCAAAGTGGTTGACTTTATCGTACCACCAAAACAATCGACATGTTTGCCGGAAACAGACCTGATTATCAATCATGACAACATCAACCCTTTCGCTTCAGGAAACCTGGAAAATAAAAAGAAAGAATGTCGAAGATTCTAATTTACGAGGGCGTTTCCTGACGATTAGATTTACCCAGAAGACTGAATGTGATGTCATGTGAGTGTTGGCCGAGGGCTGTGTGTGGCGTGAGGCCAAAATGGATCACACACCAACTTGGTAATGAGGACCTTGTGGTGCCAGCGATGCCCCAACCACCCAAAGCTACACACTCACTATATAATTATAAGACCGGGTGTGTCTGGGACGTGCTTGCTTAATGATAAACATGAGCGCAACTTGACCTGCTACGGTCAGGAGACATCACTGCCGAATCAGAGTTAGTTTACTGGGGTTTCTTCCTATAGTGATGTCCTGACGTCGTGCATAGTTGCCCTGGGTTTAGGCTGCTGCATGATCAGGTTCCCGTAAGCTGGGTTTATATGGATAAAATGATTTGGACTGCGCGTTGTCTGTCATAACCAAACTTGAAAACGGAATATGAACTGTGGATGTGTCTGGACTGGTGTGTGATCAGGAGTCTGTGTTTATTTTGCTGCATAAACAAGGCACTTGTCCTAATTCTTCTATGATGTTCAAGCAAAACTATTTAGACAGAGTTTGCATTTTTCATACAAAATCTAGTTTGCGTATATATGATGCACCAACAGCCCTTATTGTTTAAGACGGAAAGTAAACAAGCATTTGTCTCTAAGCTGAAGGATAAACAAGTTTTCGTCCTTAATCTCAACATAAACAGAGGTTGGCCTCGAAGATGGAATACACTGGGAGTGTGTGGTCGTCCCAGAGCAGATGTAGGAGCAGGATTATGTTGGTAAACAGACCCCTGAGTGGGGGTTGTCTCTGAGGTGAAGCGTCAGAGCGACCATCTGCAGCGGATCACAACACAAAGTTATCTTAGCTAATATCAAACATTGAAAGAAAAAGAATCAAAGTAGTAAAAGACAGAGCTATCAATATGTCATGAATCTCGAGATCGTGATTTTTTTTCTAAGTCTGGAATAACGTGAGTGTGTGTTACTCATGCCAGCCGCATCCTGGAGATGAAGAAGCAGCAAGCAAATCTCATTACTGACTCATCACCACTTACACTCCGCATCAACTGCTTCCATCGGTCATGTTTAGCTTAAATTTCGCAAGAGGTGAAATATCTTGTTAAGGACCGCATCTTGACAGTATCTGAATCGTATCTAGACCGTATCTAGAATCAATACGTCATCTATATAAACCTGATGTTATTAGGGAAGCTATCACGTAAATGAAATCGCATTCAAAATGCTACTATATTTTGAGATCAGTCTTACCAGTAGTCAAACTTAGGAACAATTTAGTAATAACGAAAAATAATCTCAGAAAACTAAACAAGATTTCATTATACTTTAAGAACTTAGACATGATCATTTTGATCAAAAAGAATAAGTCTTTAAGTGATGGATAAGTGTCGCAAGTCATAGCCCCAACGGAGTCTTCATTCGCGCTGTATTTCTTAATATGATCCGCACCATTTGCTGGTTCCCAACCATGATTCTCTCGTGCAGTTTCATTATATCTGAAAGTAGAAGAAAAATATCAGTAGTAAATAGACAATGTTTCTGTAATATTCCTGCAAAAGAAAAACAGTTGTTACAAATGGTAAAGAAACATCAGAGACGCGAGATGAGTAAAGAAGATTTCACGATACTCACTCAGCTGAAGAGAGGCGGGTCATCAGGAGCGGCGCTGGGGTGTGGCCTGAGCCGAGCGGATGTGATCTTATCAGACGATCAACTGATCACACATCTGGTCTCCAGCTGTTGGGCCGGTCAGCTGGTCCGCTCTGCCTCACCGAAAGACTTTGTGGAGAGTCTCCCTGTCACTCCCCCACTCAGAGTTAATTCAAGGATGTTACAGAGGATACGAGTCCAGTAATGAGGTTCTTGTCGAGGGCTCATGAGACTTATCGTCTGTAAGAATTCCCGAAATATACTTTCTGTCCACACAAGGAATTCATTTAAAGGGACCCGGAGCCACCTTCCAATAATGCTTCTGTGGGGAGCTCACTTACTATATCTGTCTGGCGCGAAGACCATCGTCAGGCAGCAGCCAGACACCTTCAGCATTGCCCTAGACAAGTTCTTTCCCCTATATCAAACCGTAATGGATTCTTGAAATGTTTGTGAGTTGGACAGAACATTGCCTGGCGAATCTGTCTTGTTAGCTCTCCAGGAGCACTGTTCATGAACAGGAAAGATTTTATGTTTTTTATGCTTTGCTGGTCTCGTTCCATAGAGCGGATGTCCTGTCTGCAGGTTGTAGATATTACACTTCCAGTAGCCATTGTCTTCCCCACACGTCCCAGACACAAGTATGAAATTAGAGGTTTCTGCAGGTCACACGGATCTTTGCCTCCCAGTAAGACATATGAACCATAGTATGTTGGTAGCGAGTTAATGGTGGGAATTAGTATATACACTCTGTTGCTCCACTGAAATCTTGTTTTGGTGGGCTCAGAGCCAGCAGACTGTCCTCTCGCGTGTCATCGTACAAGAAAAATCACTGTCTTCATCATTAGTCTTGCTCTCTGTCCGAACATAACTATATCTTCCGAATGTCATTCAGACGGCGGATGTCCTTGCCCACGCTGCAACACCCGCTATCCCAACACAACCAATCACCTGTGTATCACTCACACATACATCCTAAGGCAGAGACTGAACAGCAGGGTCCTGGCGCCAGGATGCTGTTGCTGGAAGTCCTGTTGTTGTATGGTATCCTAAAGGCTGGAGGTCCATCACCAGAGTCACCATACCACACCTCCGGGTTAAAAGAGAAGTGGTGCATTTTAATTCATTTTAAAGATGCTGTGGTGGGTGTGTGGCCAACAGCCTCCCGGTCCTTGTATATGGTGACAATGATAATGCAAATGATAGCATTGATAATGACAGTGATATTCATGGTAGTGATTTTAATTATGATAACAGTGATGATGATGGCATTGATATCGATTGTAATGTCAATAATGATGATAATTATGATGACAGTAATAATGTATCATAGAAAGTAATCTTGAAAATCATTTAAGCCAAACTGACAGCTTAAGCCGTTAACAAATTAACTTACCTCATGACATGGTGTCCATGCAGGTCATACTCGGCCCCTGTGTTAAGCTTGAGCCTGATGGTTGTGAGGGTTCAGTAGGTGCGGCCGGGTACAGTGTGGCGGAATAAGAAGGAGCGGGAGATGAATACATAAATAAGAAATCAGAACAGTGGCCATAGAGCTCCCTCAGCTTAGCCAGGAAGCCGCAGTGTTGGTAGTGGAGAGTGTACAAGGAGAAAAGTAGTCGGAGGAGGAAAACGATGGCGATGATGATGATGAATGTGAGGATGAGGAGGTTCCTGCCGGAGCAACACCTTCCCTGGTGCCTGCCACTGCCTCCTGGCCCGTCAGTGGGGCAAGGCAGCCCTGGTCCGGCCTCACTCCCGCCCTTTCACTTATATATCATTACCTTAACCAGATGACTAGGGATCGCCTCTGATGCTCATCCCAGTGGTCATAAATCCCATCTTGGGAGCAGCTCAGGCGGCTCCCCGCGGCCCGACGCGTCAGGAAATTATATAATATGAGTTTTTTATATTTAGTTAAATACAGTATGTTGGAGAGGTTAGATTCCGTACGGTACTTCCTACCGGCCAGGCTGCAATGCAGGGAGGTGATAGAGGTGGCTTTATAGGATGGTTATAAAAGATTTAGTGACACCCAAGTAAATACATCATATCCTGGAGGCAACAAAAAATGGATTTCTAAATCTGCAGGTCGTAAGTTTACTATATTATGTCGCACTCACTGACAACTTCTCTGCTTAATTAAGTTCTTCGTCACGAGGGAGGAACAACCTTTTTAACGCAACGGTTCAAACCTTGCGTAAGATGGGTTGGCTTCTGGTCTGACCCTTAAGGGTCGGGTCGAAGGCCAGATCAGGATATCTAAGGGCTGTACCGTCGTGCCCAAGGGTCGTTTTCCTCCTCCCCGGGGAGGTAAGTAGTATATAGTGCGAATGACCATGACATTCAGTCCCGAGCATATTGGACTAGAGAGCTGGCCACAGATGTGGCTCACACTGTGCCATTGTGGCCATCCTATGATCCATGGTGAGCCCTATATCCTATTGTGAGCTCCCATGTTCCACTCTGGGCCTCAGTTATTCCTTTGTTAGCCGTCCTTGTCCCATTATGGGCCTCCCATGTCCCAAAGTGAACCCCCATGAACCACTCTGAGCCACTCATGTCCCACTGTCGGCCTCTCGTGTCCCACCGTACCTCCCACCGACTGCGTTAGCATGCAGGAGGGTGCAACCTACAATTAGTCCCGCTGGGCGCTAATTACGGGTTTACTGAGAGAACAAAGGTGAGATGGTTGGCAGGTAGGGTATGAACTGTACGGTTCCTGCTGCAACCTTCAGGTCTGGCCGCACCCCCAGGTCTGGCCGCACCCCACAGGTCTGGCCGCACCCCACAGGTCTGGCCGCACCCCACAGGTCTGGCCGCATCGTACAGGACTGGCTATACCCAACCTATGTCCTCCCTGCAGTGGTCGGTACTGTACGGCACTGCTCACCTGTAGACGGTGAACTGGTACTGTCCAGAGCCATCGTCCTGAAGAACTGGTACAGTCCATATCTGCAATATCTGGAGGAATGATGCTGGAACTGATACCGTCCATACCTGTACTGACCGGAAGGACGCTACTAAAATTGGTACCGTCAATACCTGTACTGACTGGAGGTACGGTACTGGAGTCGGTACCAAGAGTTCAGGTCTAAGTTCTTAGGAAAGACACGAGGGGTAAGGAATTACAAAGCTTCGCTGTGTAGGGAAAGAAACGAACATCACAACGACCTCATTTTGATTGCCAACGTTCACACAGTAAACATGTGACGCAGGAGCTTGCTGTACAAATATTACGTGGCATACCTATAAGCGGGGAGCACACAAGCAGCTAGTTCTCGAAAGCAGAAACCAAGGTAGTATCTGCAGAAGGGGGGAAAGCGAACCATCGCTGCGGCGTAAGGTAAGTAGGACAAGTTTCGAGGTCAGACTGGAAGAGTAGATGTGAGGGCAGTACTCCATACAAGGAAGGATCAGTATGTTGTATAACAGGAGAACTGTTCAGAGGAAAAGTTTTTACGGCATGTGACCAGTCCTCCCAGTTTCTCAGAAGACTTATCTATGTATGTTATGTGAGGCTGCAAGGTAGGTTAGATAGTACAGTGGTATCAGGTATGTTTATTGTGTTGAGTGATGGAATTACAAATCCGTCCAAAGTGAGGGTTCTAGAGAAAGAAATGGGTAGAAACTGGATTTTCAGGGGTATTAAACTTAGCCAGACTGCGTCTGCCCCTCTGAGATATCCTTTAGAAATTTGACTTTACCGAAGAACTTGTGACTAAACGAAACCAAGACCGAGCAAGAGAGGACGGAGTGGCCTTGAGCAATCCTTTACATTACTCTCATTGTTCTACTGAGGCAGGGTGAACGCATCGTATTGCAGTGATGTATCGAAAGTGCCCACGCTATTGTATCGTGGCGTAGTTCCTGATACTGCGTACGCCTCGCCACGCCAGGCAGCCACATACATTTCATTCTACCAGCACACCACTGCCTACTACAGTTATGCCGCTGTTACTGTTGTGAATATCAAGCAACTGCAGGAGGCGCCAACAGTTCCGCAACAGTTAGTGTAATATCACGGTACAATCTCTGCACAGTAACTCCCACATTTGTACTCTTGAGTATCTCACAATCACTTCCTCAGTAACAGTAAGATAACTCTTTAATAGCTTGGTGATTCCTTTTACCGATAGCCCTATATCAACTTCACGCTGACCATTACAGTAACCCAAATATAAATCTCACAGTCATTCTTGTGTCATCTGTCTCCAGATTAGAGTTCACAATGCCCGCACTCGTGGCCACGATTCCCTCAGTAGAACGTGGTGAGTGAGTGATGAGGTAAGCAGCCAGGGAGGGTCCCAGCACGTAGGAGAGGCATGGCTCAGGTATCCTTGATATCCTGTGCTAATCCGGCATCATAAGTCTTCCTTGACGTTGGGTATGTAAGTAGTGGACAGGTTGACGTGTCTCGTTTCTCATCATTTTCTTAGACCAGAGAAATGGTTAGCTGTCACCTCCACAATATTGGAATCGATCGAACCGAAGTTTGGTATCTATGAGCCTATTCTCCTTCCACTTCTGTCCTCCTCCCTTTCTTCTACTTTTTCTTCCTCCTCCTCCTCATTTGCTCACACCCATTCCCTAGCTGTTGCATGCAGTGCACCAAAACCACATATGAAACGTTAAGTTGATGAGGGTTTGCAGAACAGGTACCACATCACCATCGATACAGATGCAAGATACAAGCGCCGGCTTTGTAGTCTTTACAGGTCTATCAGCTGCTGGTGTGGGAGTGAGGACCCTGCTGTAGCAGCTCCATCAGTCGCCTGGCCACAAGGTCAGTCAGCTGACATGCACAGTAGGGCTGGCGTTCCCCCAAAGTCACACGCGTCACATCTATTTACACCCAGGAATGTGAATCTCATACACACACGAGCTCATTCAAATACAGACGAACAAGATGTGTTTACGCTCACATACGGATACACGCACGTGATCGCAGTATGGAAGTCATCGCGAACGCACACATAGTGAGGCACGTGTATATACACGTAAGGTAATACCTCACACACACGCCGACACAAGTTATCACAGGTACGTGTACGCATGATCAAACACACACACACACACACACACACACACACACACACACACACAGGCATATATTTATGGAGGCGGAGGCTAAAATAGACATATCTCCAATATGAAGATGACATCTCTACCAGAATCCAAGCGCTCTCCCTCCCACGCTCTTCCTCCCACTGCATGCTGCACGGAAGCTAATTTGGAGAGGAATGCATACTCAGCACCTGCTCTCCCACATGGAACATAGTTAGCTTCTCCCTTCTAACCTAGGACATGCTCAGCACTTCTCCTCCTACCTGGGACATAATTAGCACGTTCCCTTACCATATCAACAAACGTTCCCCCTCCGTACCGGCAAACGTTTCCTTACCTTACATTATATTACTGTGGCCCGCTGGAATGTCTGCATCATAAAAGCCTCACTTACACAACAATCTATATACTAACAAAATTTCCACTTCACTTGCTGATGAGATGTCGTCTCATCTTTGGGGAGACTGATACAGCTGACTTCTCTGGATCACTGACACGAAGAAGTCCCAGCATCTTGTGGGCTTTAAAGCCAAGAATTCACACAACCTTCGTGATATTTGTTCACAAACTTTTATGTCATCTTGGATGTTCACGGGAACGCCAGCCTGGGGGGGTACCCATTTTATTAGAATATCTGTCGTCACGGGATTCATGTGAATGAAGCTCCCACAACTTTTGATTCATATGACAACCTTGCGACCAGTTCCTCAGTTGTGATTTATACTTACAAAATTTCACACTGGAGACCATTCACATGTACTGCCCTGTCACGTCTGGTTTGCGCCAACAACCCTCGACACAAAAAGCAACAGAAACCTCGCCGCCACAACGGGAACGCTTTACTTCGATTCGCGACCACACCTGCAACCCGGCACCCACCCCTTTCCGGCTAGTCATGGTGACTTATGTTGTAACATCGCTGTGGCAGCGCCAGGCACTGTGATCCACACCTAGCCAAAGACCCCCACGTGACGGCCAACATTACCCGCGACCTTACACACAAACAATGAGATGAAGGAGATGTAAAAGTGGTTGTAGTGCGCGCTGCTTCCTGTATCCGGTACATGAACCTTATACTTGACCCAGTGTTGCATTTGCCCTTTATTTATCCGGGATAGAGCAGCCATTCAGCCAGGGAGGAGTTGGGTAGAAACAACGGCTGAAAGAGTCTGGTATGATTTAGACCTTCATTAGAATTTTAGATCGAGTGCCTGACGTTTGTCTGTATGTCTGGGTAACGTCACGTGTGTCAGTATGATGGCTCAACCCGTGCGTCTGTCGACGTGTGGACATTATAGCAGCCTATTCACACTGTATCTGGTTTGTCGGGAACACTACAGCCAGTTCCAGTCTGGGAACGATGGAGAATAAAGGATTTCTTATAAGAGAACCAACTTTTTAGGTATTTTTGTCCAGATGTACATAAACAAAGCATTTCAGTGATAGTCTGAGTGAAGTGTGCTTTGCCGGGCAAGCCCACCAGTGTCACGTCGGAGGACCGACCCTTCAGGCAGGGCGGCTGCGATCAAGATCGGCTACTCTTGTGAACCTAAGTTCGTCAGTCACACTCGTCCATGGATGAGTGCGTTCTATGGGTGCACAATAAATTTGCCGGGGATTCCAGCACAAATGAATGTATAGGAGTGGGTGCGTCCTGCCCAACACCCTCCGTCAGCCACACACCAGTTAGCAGGTCTGCTTGTGAACGAGTGCATCTCCTTCATATGGTGGGTACGTCCTACTGGCAGTCACACACATCCCAGAGGGCCACATTGGAACATGGTGATAGGAGAGAGATCACTGTAGTATAAAACACTCAGGGCTATGCCTGGTAACCGGATAATATCTGTTATAGCTATACAGGCTTTAGCTTACCCTAGGTTGACTAGTCTTTTTCATAGAGGTAATTTAAGGAATTTTTGAGAATGGTAACGAATGATAGATTCTCGAGGAGGAACGTCAACAGATAGAGGCATTTCTTGCATGAAGGAGTGAAAAGAGCTTTAAACAATTCAATAAACTTCCGGAAAAAGGATAAATATTAGGAAAGCCAAGATACGTGAGTCAAAGGGTGAGGGAGGTGTGGTGAAAGAGGTGAGGCTGGCCATCTGCTGCTCTTGAGCCTCAAGTGGATTATCTCTCAGGCCGGAGGCTCCCACACCACCCACCGTCTTGGACATGAGTGGTGCGGGAAGGCCCATGGGGAGGTGTGCGTCCCTCCCACCTCTTTCTCCTGTTGGACCCCAGATGTAAAATGAATCTGTCTCCAGTTCTTGCGCTGTCCTGATCAGTTTCTTATCATTGTTACCACATCATATTTGTCTTCCATGCGTGCATGAGGCCCCATCCTCCAGCAAGCCTCGCCACGCCAGCAAATTCTCATTCTCTTTGCATCCTTTCTTCCCTTCGTGTGCTGACAACTAATCACGTTTGTTTTCCCCTCAATAACCTCTCCGATATCTTAGCTTTATCTGTGACATATTAGTAAAAAGTGAAAACCCTCTCCGCCATGTACCATCAACCCACACACTGACTCGACTCCTGAATGCAGAGTCAGCATCCTGTAACATTCCTTAAAACTTCCTGGAAGTATTCTAAGCGTCTGGCGTTTCATCCACTACTACAGCACAATACGCAAACAAAACCATGCAGATCTACCCTACTCCTGTGCTCGCGTGTAACTCGCTCACCCCAGCATCACCCTAACACCGACTTTGGTCCCCTGACACATTCCCCTGCAGATCTCAACACATTTCTTGCTGTCTTTGGAGGTTTCCTTTTCACCTCTTCTCCCAACACCTACCCCAGCACGGCTTTCTGAACACTTCCATACTTCTTACTGTATAATTCTGCCAACCTTAATGTACCTTTTCCAAGCCCCAGAAGATGAAGTAGATACATCTTTCCTAATTTTTTTCTTTATCAGCTCCCAAGCATCTGAGCCACACACCCCGGCCTTGAATTAATCTACTTTCCTCATTGCTCATTCTGAAACTTGTACTTTTAATCATATCTCACTTGGCACTCGTGTAACGTGCCCTCTATATCCACATCTCACTTGTTGCTCATTAATACAGTGCATCTCCCAAACTTAGTGAAAGAAATTCTATGTATATTTCTTTTTCCACCTTTACACCGTCACAGGAAGGGCTACTAACTCTATCCACGTGTTCAGTATACTAACTTCATCAAAGGCACTCTCTCTCTCTCTCTCTCTCTCTCTCTCTCTCAGCATGAAGAAGTAAAATACACGGTAGTACGGAAGGAGGGAGACATCTCTGTAATGTAGAGATATTGCAGAAGGTAATATTACATGCAGGTGCTAGGTGGGTTCCTGGAGGAGACTGTAGGACGTAGAGTGAAGAACGGATGTGAGAAATAACTGCGTTGTGGTATGCAGAGTGGCGGAAGGCAAGACTCTGAAGAAATCCTGAGAAAATAGGACAGACGACGTGGGAACGGTCATAGGGATGAATTGAAACATTAAGGGGTATTGCAAATTAGATGAAGAGAGAAGTGCAGCTGTAGTCTAATTGTTTTAAGAGAATGAATGTGCAGAGCTTATTAGATTGATTCATGACTTGAAGGAAGGCTGGCAGCCGAAAGATAATGAAAAAAAGCCCTGAAGGAGGACACTGCTGAGCGACTCGAGTAGAGAAAATGCTTGTGTCGAGGTGGCGAAATATCAAGGAGACATTTATTATGATTTACGCTTCACCAGACATAACACTGCCTTCGAAATCAATAAGAAAATAGCTGCGTATCTTTATGTTAAATCAAGCCGCACGTTAATATGTTTTCTCTCTGGTGCTCAGATGTTTATTCAGGGTAAGAGAGAACTGCTCAGAGGCGTCTGATGGTGTAGGGGACGTTAGGAACCGCGCACACGGGCAGAGAGCATTGGAGAGCAGGACCCACAGGAATCAAACGTCTCTCATACTAACTCAGAGAGGAAGAAGCGCTAGACTGGCACTTCTGTATCCTGCACAAACAATTAGGGCTGACCTGTGTATCATGTGGGTGTCCAGGCCTCATCTGTATGTCTCTTCAGGGTCCAGGACTCAGCTATATATCTCCTCGACGTCCAAGACACACCTCTGGCCTTCCTGAATATTCATGAGTCCCTGGTGCACCTTATCTGTCATCTGGCCTCGCCTGTTGGTCAGCTAGGTGGCCCCTGTACCACCTGAGTGGTGCTTGGGTCACCCAGGTGGCCCTCAGTTCATTTGAGTGGCCCTGTGATCACTGAAGACCCTAAGATAACCTGGGTGGCCCTTGGGCCACCTGGATGGACCTCAGATCGCTTGGGTGGCCCTCGAGTCCCTTGGTGGCCTTTGGCTCACGTGGGTGGCCCAAATTTCCAAGCGCACAACCGCAGCTCCTCCTCTCAATTTCTGACGAGGATATGAAGGTCTTAATTAACATGCAGGTGTCTGGTGTAACATTTCCATCCGGTGGTCATGGTGTGCGGTACGTGTCTGTCATTGTGGCGCAGTATTACAGGGTAGGCAGGATCATCCCCACGACTGATTTTTACCCAACGAGAAAAACTCCGCTTGTGACCGACTGGTGGCACGCGAGGTTACCTCTGCCTTCTTATACCAGGTGGTCATTCATCTGCTCTCTCTCTCTCTCTCTCTCTCTCTCTCTCTCTCTCTCTCTCTCTCCTGGAACAACGTAAACATTCGTCGGATGCGATCTCCCTCCTCCTACCTGGATCACTCCTTCAGGCGAATCTCAACAGCCCCATCTTCTTCTCTGCCTTTTCTTTTGTCCTGTCCCTACACTTTCATGGCTCTGCTACCCTACCGTCTCTACCATTCCACAGGCTTAATGCCCTCCCATTCCCCCCATCCCGACCATTCCTCGCTAATGTACATTCCACTTCTCCTTTTCTTTCTTCAATGTTCTTAATATTATTAGATTTAGACTACCATTCACACCTTCTCTCCTACTCGTATCCCATACATATTGCCCTTACTTCGCCATCCCGACCCGTCTCTATCTTCATCATCCTTACCATCTTCTCTCCTGCCTATCTCCTCCTCTTCATCTTCCCTACCGACATCATGTACTTCACCTTCCTCACCTGTTATTTAATCTTGTTTACTTTCACTCAGATTCACCAGAAATTCTTATATGCAGATGGGGTTGTGTTCATAACTACATCAGAGGAAGAGCTTTCCTCCCTACCCATCTCTCTCCACCCGCATCTCCCTCCTCCCATGCAGAGTAATCTCCCATCTCAGCTTGCCTGCTAATGGACTCGTGATAATCAGCAGCCCTCTCTCCCTGACCCCAAATAGTCAACAGTAGCTCAGTCCAACAGTTTCCCATACTCTGCCACAATAGTCATACTATATTGCACTAGGCCAGTCAGTCAGTCGGCCAGCCACAGCCATGCCCACAGGTCAGGCCAGCGCCACCACTCTGGGTACGAGTATAGCTGAGATTGAGTGGTATGCAGAGCATAAGAGGCTTTGTGAGTGAGTGTCGATGCGAGCGTCTGCTGCGTCGACTGGTGTATGAATGATGCTAAGTTGTGGCGAAAGAGACAAGGATGAACTCTGGCTGTGTCGACCAAACTGGCAGAGTTGTTTCAATCGCTGGTGTCCAAGCTAAGTCAGTAGAAGCATCCCTGTTCACATCTTTTGAGAAGCTTCTAGATATCATTGCTTATTGCTTGCTGAGGATGAAGAAAAAAAAAACGGAATTCTCAGGAGTAGGAGAATGGTTGTGGTGGTGGAGTGACGTCTTCCAACAGAATAGCGTCAGACATTCAGTTTTTGTTTACGCAAACGGCCTTAGAAAAAAAAATCACCCAATTTGGAATAATTACATCGGTAGGAGATGAATCTCCTGTGTTTTTGTTGGAGTAAACTGGTTTTACACATTACTACAACCGAAGATACAATCTGCCGTTGGGTGGGTGAATTCTGAGCCCCGTGTCCATCCATCTAACACAAGATCAGCAACTATCTTCCATCATAAAACACGTTCCCACCTCCGGGTGTACAACATCTGCACAGGTTGCTCGAGTGCTAGTCCTTTTTCGACCGATATGACAACTAAACTGACCTAATACAACATGGCCACAAAACGAAAATAGTATACAGCTGTAAAATGACTCCCTACTGGTGCCCGACCCCGGGGTTATACCGAACTTGATACAGCATTTGGCAGGAACTCCCTGTCGAACATCTGGTCACGGAATGACTTCTTAATGCCGAAGGCCTGACCTCCCCCTCCCTCCTGCTTCTCATTTGCATATCAACCCACCAGTTAACCAATCAATAACTGTGTTAACCTTTTTTGCGGCAGTGAGTCTGGATCTGGTCGGAGTGTTGAGCTCTCATGACCACCGAGGTGGCCTGTCTTTTACCCTTACATCCTCTAGTGTGGAGGTCACTGTGTCTCAACCATTAATGGTGTACCGATCAGACTTCACTGTGAACATTACCACACATCACACTACACGTTGAAAGCGTTACTTGTTAACGTAATCTCGAAAATTATCTTTTGGTTTGGCTTATGTAAGTAGACTCAGATACGTTTTATTTGAGATTAGCGAGACAAGACACCCATCACCGCCCCGGGCCTCCCTTCACCACAACAAAGGGCAACAAGCACTATTGTAGCACAGTCACCTTGATGGACGCCACTGACGCAGCCTGTCCCCTGCCTCCTCCCCTTCTATTATGATGGAGTCCGAGGCAAGTGGCAGGCTGTCCAAAGGGCAAGCCAGGTACGTGGCAGGCAATCCAGGTGGCATGCCCAGTACGTGACAGGCTGTCTGAGTGGCAAGAGGTTGGGCAAGCAGCACACTCTAGGGTAGAGAGGTCCTGTTGGTTGCAGACGCTGGAGGTGACACATGACGTAGGCGACAACTCAAGCAGGCAGCAGGCAAGACAGGAGACAGCGCAGGAAGGCAGTAGATGCTGCAAGCGGTTGCCGTGCTAAGTGTCTGACCGTAAAAGTGGCAGACGAGGCGAACGGTAGCCCGTAGCAAAAGTAGGTGGTAAGGGGCTCACTACATGGGAAAAATAATGGATTAAGCTCTAGAGAGCCAGGCGGCAGTTACTGATTTGGGCCGTCAGTTAGTGTATGTTTGGGTCTGGGTTTAGCAAACACATTAGTTATAACTTGGGGCAGGAACGCTTACGTTTTGGTGATTTTCAGCCAAGTATCAACGTCACAACGTGAAAAGGCCATTGACACATTTCAGTGGGACTTGGTACCTAGTGACAGCACTAGGATCCCGATTCCTCTATCAAGGAATAAAGTACTGAAACTGAAACTGAACTATGTCGACTATTGATCCATGATGTATGTCTAGCCAGCCCTTAGTACTGATTGTTGGCAGGAGGATGACGGCAGCGCGATGAGTGATATATGGGCGGAGGCAGCGGCCCAAAGGCATCTTAACACGGGCCACAGTCGGCACCGTCCCTGACGGTTATGTCGCATTCCGCGCCAACTGACTCACGTGACTTATTGAGTGTCCCCTCCGCTCCGTAGGGAGGAAGGCATGTTTTTACCGCCTCTCTCTCTCTCTCTCTCTCTCTCTCCAGCAAATAGGTATCTTTATTCACAGTTTAAATGTAGTTTTTTCCGGTTAAAGATTTATAACAGAGGAACTCTGACTGGTCAGTTCATATGACGTCATTACATGATGTTACCGGTGACAGCGTTCTGACTGGTTAAGTCCACGACATCATTCCTGCTGGTCCTTTTGGAAAACACTTTGGACTGCATGATCCCGTGATGAAGAGGGAAGCCAAGAAAAACTCATCTAATCTAATAAAGCGAAACGTATCTAACATTACAGCTGTGCCTCGTAATGGACACAAAGGCATTCAATCAGCTGGCAAAACAAATGACAGACGAATGAGAACAAGCGACCGTAGGGGCCCGGTTAGTAGAGTAATGGCCCCTCCCATGAACCCTGCAAATTTAAGGTATACTCCTCTGACTAGACTTTAATGTGTGACTCTGCCATCATTGAGAGGGAGGGCTCAGGTGACAGTGTATTGGCCCCTTCCAATACCCCAGCTAGCTCAAGGATTATCCCATCCCTTACCCTTGGAGCAACCCATTAGGTAATAGGCTGTTGACAACAGCCGCCCAGGGTGGTACTACCGTCCTGACTGAGGAGCGTTAAAGAGGTGCCAGGAACCATCCTACACCCTCCATGTCAGGATTGCTGGTCTTACTTCGTCTCATCGAAACGGGACTACCGGGCTAGTCCTGCCATCTTCTTACAAGCACCACACACCTAATCATACATTGCTTATTATTATCACTTTTTTCACATAAGTACTCTTGTCAATTCCTATTCCCTCTAACATTTATAAGCAACATGATGACAGTGTTAGTCAAATCTGTGGCCCCTAGTCCCCGGCATTATGGGTGGCTAAGAATCTCCGGGTTTCAGCCTGACTCAACTGCTAATGAGACGGAGAGCCCTAGCAGTAGTAGTATCGGCCCCTCCCATGACTTTTCCCCCTCTGTGAGACCTTCCTCTTTTTCTCTTCACTACCTCCAACATTCGTTCGTGGTCTCTCTAGCAACCTCACCTCAGTTGAACACCAACTGTCTAGTACCTCTCCTAATATCTTGTTTTTGTCTGAAACACAGTTGTCTAATGATGTTCTCATTAGTCCCCTTTCCATATCTAAATATAATCTCCACTCACGTTTCCGATTCAAAGGTGGTGTTTAACCTTACTCCAACATAAATACACCTGTTGCACGCCTCAAGGACCTTGAGTCTCTAAACTTCAATATTATGTAACTCAAAGTCTCTCCCTATTGCTCTCCAAATTCTGCAAATTTTATATCCTTCTTCGACTATTTAAACTCCTGCCATGTGACTGTGACATCCTCTCACCCGCAAGCCGAGATCCTCTACCTCAGGGATTTCAACGTTCACCATAGGGAATGGTTGA
>JAYMFT010201996.1:0-11657 GCA_038088735.1 Panulirus argus
GATTCGAACCTATGCGCTCGAACCTGGGCGGCCCGTGAATGAGTCACGGTCAGGTACGCTAACCGCTGCACCACGGGTTAAACTATCTATTACACCATCTCTGTGGGGAGTGCTTAAGCCTTGCAGATTTCTGTCTACATTTATTCTGCATGAAATATTATATACCTGATAATCATTCATAATCTCCTGTTCGTTTCTGAAAATCATACATAATATGCAAACCTAGACTTTATCATTCGACCCATGCTACTTTGCTTTCACTGAAATTTACACACGTGAAGATAATAGCTATATCTTTAAATGCTTCTAATGTGATTAAGAATATTTTGCTGCTTAAAAAAATACACTTTGGACCCACGATGATCACAACAGTGTATTTAGGGTACACTGTAGGAGGAATGTTGGATGATTGTGACACAATAATGTAGGTTTTCAGTGGTGTAAGTATAAAGGAGGAAGTGGGAAGAAGCTCTTATGCCCAGTGAGTGTCTGTACCGGCAACAACCACAAACTTTAACTCGTGCAATCTTGTTCTTACAGCTAGCCTTTCCCTTCCACAAAAGAATGCTGGTAATTGAGTTCTGCAGTAGATTAAAGTACAGATTGTAGAGGAAGCACCATACATTACAGTTGCAGCCTGGGGAAATTTTTATATATAGTTTCAGGGAAGAAAATGCAATGCATGTTGAATTTTTTTAGAAAGAATGAATTAAGAGAGCAAGGTATGTATTGTGGCACTTTTCATATATTGTGGCAGCTAGAGTAAAATGAAGATAGATAAGAATGTACATTGTATTCCTGAAGAAATCAGTGCACATGCAACATCAAAGATTCACAAAGCTTGGGACCTTAAAACTGTAATTTTTTGTTTTTAGTTTTTAGGATTTCTGAGAGTATTAAAGAAATACAGTAGAAAAATGTAACTTGCTGAACAAGTAAGTTTCATGTGCTGTCATACCAATGTGATAGTTCTCTTGCTGTTTCTTTATCCCACTAGGTATATGTACTGTAAGAGTAAAGTATTTGTAAACTGAGGAGGTATAATGAAAATTATGCATGAAAAAATAATGATAAAAAAATGGCCTTCTATATTAGAGCATTTGACTTAAAATAAGGACGGCTTATTATCAAGCTTTTAGCTGGGGAACAGAAGTGTATTTATAAATGTATTATTATAAGTTGCATGTTGAAGGCATCATATGACACTCTGCTAGGTTTGTGGTTATCATTAGTAATTTCTTAACACAAATATGGCACCAGAGGGTGTAAATTGTATAACAGGAAGTTTAGATATGTACACATACATTTTCAAGAAAGTATGTGCTCATTTGTTCCTTTTGAACGAGTGGAAACTAGAGTTAAGTAAATTGGTGGTAAAATTCCAAAGAACTTTTGCAAACACTTACGTACTCAAACCCTATTACCAGTACTGCCATGCCCAGTGATGTAGATTTTGGCCTTGGAGACGTGAAGTGGAAGTAGAGGCATAACGACACAATAACAATACCATCATTTGATAGTACAAGGAGAAGATATGGCAATAATTCTGATATGCAGATGAGCTGACCTCTCCGAATTCTGAATTACTTGTATTGTCTTTCAGGATGAACAAGTTACAGAGCAACTAGTATTCAGTTTGCCCTCTTCTTTTGAAAGGGCACATTGTCTTGTAAGTGTCCCACTGATTTCATGGACGTAACATCACTAATTACCCATAATTTGAGATTCAAATGTGAATGGCAGGTGACTTGGGTTTTAACTAAAGTATTCTCATATTGCTTGAGAAAATTTACTCTTGGGAATCAGGAATAAATTGTACAGTCATAATTTTCAGCCCCCAGGAAGGTTTTCAACCTGTGAGTGAGAAGCATCATTGAGACCATTCCACACTTACTTGGAAAACTCCATCCTATTGCAGTCTACCCGAGCTTCCAATTCTGTGTTCCGTTTAGATTTCCTGGTTATTAAACTTCTTTCGTCTTTTCTAAATCTGCTTGCTGATCTTCTTCCCAATGGCATCATGTGAAGTGTTATTGTAGGTATTCTTTTTTCATCAATTCTCTCTAGATGTCCAAACCACCTCACCTTTGATTTGTAAATTTCTAATCATCACTGATATTACATTTAAATTTTTCTATTTTCTTCATTTCATATTCTTTCCAGCCTTATTTTCCTCAACGTGATTACCTTTGGCTTCATTTTTGTTACTGCCAGTCTACTAATATCAGTGTAAGTGTAGGCCATCTACTGTAATACATAAAGTCACTAAAAATTTCATTATCAATAGCTCGAACAAAATAGAATTTATCAACTTTCACATATTTTCTTTTTTTTTCATAGTACGTCATTTAAATATAAATTCAGACCACTCAGCAATGGTCACAGTCCCCACACTAATCTGTCTCCCGAAATTTCATGAAATATGTATGACCCTACCAGCCTCAGTCCAGTCCGTCACCAAACTTTGGTGTGTGTGTGTGTGTGTGTGAGTGTTGGTTGTTTGATGTTAAGTGTTGGATGTGAATGTGGTCAAATGCTGGTTGTGAGTGTGGCCAAGTGCTGGTTGTGAGTGTGGCCAAAGTGTTGGTTGTGAGTGTGGTCAAGAGTTGGTTTTCAGTGTTGACCAAATGATTGTTCTGTGTGGCCAAGTATTGGTTATGCATGGCCATTTGATGGTTGTGTGTGTGGCCAAGTGTTGGTTGTATGTGTGGCCAAATTTTGGTTGTATGTGTGGCTAAGTGATGGTTGTGTGTGACTAAGTGTTGGAACTGTGTGGCCAAATGTTGGTTGTATATGTGGCCATGTATTGGTTGTATGTGGCCAAGTGTTGGTTGTACATGTAGCCAAGTGTTGGTTGTATGTGTAGCCAAGTCTTCAATATGAGTATGATTACCTTTTTGCACAGTATGCAGAGGGAATTCGACGAATCGTGGGGCCCCTATCTCCTGAACTTTCTGTATCATCAAGTAGCTTATTCATCATTTGTATACTGTAGGCATTCACAATTTCCTAATCAGTTTATTGTAACCAGCCACTAACCTTACACAAAGATGGTACATCAGGCCCGCTTTCACTATGCCCCATCCTCGTTACTTTGTATTTACTCAGATTTTTATTAACAGTTAATTCTGTCAGCCCAACTTAAGAGCCTGTCCAGGTCCCCTTGTAAGCTAATGCAGTCACCACTATTCGTATTTTCGCTCATTACCGTGGCATCATCAACAAACGCGCTCGGACGAGACTCCAGTCCAACAAGGGCAAGTCAGTTGCAAATACAAAGAAGAGCAGTGGGCCACAGACCGAGCCCCTAGTTATGTAGTTTCCAATTTGTTACCAGTCATATGTTTGCTTTCTGATTGTATTTTCCGATGTTTTACAGACCACTCCTGATAAGGCAGACTAGTCTGTAGATTAGCCCAATTTCCCCATCACCTTTCTTAAATATAGGTACGATATTTGCCCTCTCACACACCTCTGGAACTATGGTCTCCTCAAGCGACCTTCTGAACGATATTCCGGGGGGGTGTTTTTGTGTGAGTCTGCTCTACCCTTGGCATTATCCGTCTTCTTCAACACGCTTTAGACTTGCACATCTTCATCGACATATCCAGTACTCGTCACTACACATCTTCATCACCACGTCCTCCTGGCCCCCCTCACCATCATTACACACACCCTCAGCAGCGTTCTTGCCTCGACCATCATTAATCTGGCGTTCCCCTCGCTTGGTGTCGGTGGGTCCAAGCTGTCCTTCCCCTCACAGCAGACAAGAGAAGCGGTAGGGAGAGGGTCCGGCTGCCGCGAGGGTAGGGTAGGGTAGGGTAGCTCGCTGGACGAGGGTTGAGTGGTGCAGGGGTGCGCGGGAAGGGAGACCTTATTTTCACTCTCCTCTCGCCATGCTTCCGTCTCCTCATCTTCCCCTTCCTAATGCTTCAGTGTCCTCAGTGCTTCCCCTGTGTTTCACACGTCACTGCATGCATGTGTCTCTGTACTCCCCTTCTTCCCCTTGGTTTCACTGGTCACTGTATACATCTCAATGTGCACCTGTTTCACTCGTCACTGCACTAGTCTTGTTCACTGTGCTTGTGTGTTCCTCACCTCCTTGTAGTGTTCCAGTAACTTTAACACCCTTGGTCCTCTTGCAGTGCTTCTGCAGTGCCTCGGCGGTCGTCCCAGTGACACTGAAACAACTCACCCGTTTTATTACGTCTCGCGCATACAGCAGAGTGAGTCTTCACTGTAAACCAGTGAACAGTGTCTTTAATGGTGTGCCTGACATTTGGTTAGTCAGCCTGGAGCTTCGAGTCGTGGCTCGATGCGAGATCAGATCCAATGTCTGGCTAGGGTGAAGGAAGGAGCAGGGTCTGGATGGATGACCGCCCCTTCTTACGGAAACTTTTGGATTTAAGTAGGGGGACATAAGTGTGTGTGTGTGTGTGTGTGTGTGTGTGCTTACCAGGATATTCTCTTTTTTATTGTTATCTCTGAGGCAAGGGTAGGGGATGGGTCAGGTCCCTAACATGACCTGGTGTCTTTGGCACACACACACACACACACACACACACTCACTCACTCACTCACTCTCTTTCTCTTTCTCTCTGACCTGATCGCCCTGCCGCCCCTCCGCCCTCCCTCACATACCACCCTTGATTGAGGCCCGGTTCTATTCCTCCCCCTCCGTCAGGGTCGGCGTGACGGAGAAAGGACGCATGACGCTCAAGCTGGAGGTGGAAGGGGAGGGTGGGCATTCCTCGATACCCCCGCTGGACTCGCCCGTCACCCGCCTCGCCTCGGCCCTCTATAACCTGGGCCACTACCAGCAGCCGATCCTCTTCGGAGAGGGACCGGAGGACGACATGTTCACGTACCTGGCGCCCAAGGTACGTGACTTCCATGTCTCTCTCTCTCTCTCTTTCTCTCACACACACACACACACACACAAAGTCGGCCACGGGTATGCTCACAGCAGACTCCCGGACTGGTGATCTAACCTCGCATATACTCTCTCTCTCTCTGTATATACCATATCCTGTCATCTATCACGAGTGCAAGAACTTTCTGGGTTGGAGCGCTGGCCTCCGTAGCATAGTAAGGTTGGCGGCGTGTCTACTCCACAACAGCCTTCTGGTTTTGTCTATTCCATTGTAATATATATATATATATATATATTTGCACGACGCTTTCAGGGTTTTCACTCTGTTCCGTCGTTATCTCTCAACCTCCAATTGAGGAGAGGGTATTGAGTCATAAGGACATAAGGGGAACCATCGGGAAATACTGAATATTAACGTTAAGCTTATTACATCAGGCGGTCTCCCTACACCAAAGCTGTCTCCGAGGAATGGTGGGGAGGCTTTACCCACCTTGACTTCCACAGGCTTCGTGGCCTTTGGGGGAAGGCTATTTACCCACCTTGACTTCCACAGGCTTTACCTATCTTGTCTTCCACAGGCTTCATGGCCCTACAAGCTGGTGTACGCCAACGTATGGCTCTTCCGGCCACTGATTGCCTTCGTCATGTCCAGAAGCCGGGACACGAACTCCTTGATCCGGACCACCACAGCTGCCACAATGGTCCGGGCTGGGATCAAGGTCAGTCAGTGTCAATGGGGGGTGTCATAGTGTCTCTGGGGGGTGTCATAGTGTCTCTGGGGGTGTCATAGTGTCTCTGGGGGTGTCATAGTGCCTCTGGGGGGTGTCATAGTGTCTCTGGGGGGTGTCATAGTGCCTCTGGGGGTGTCATAGTGCCTCTGGGGGGTGTCATAGTGTCTCTGGGGGGTGTCATAGTGTCTCTGGGGGGTGTCATAGTGCCTCTGGGGGTGTCAACACTAGAATGGGGGAAGCAGTACAAACCATTCTGCAGTTTTGTTTTGTTTGTTTTCCTCATAGAAGAAGTAACGATTTGTTTGCAGGAAAACGTGATCCCCTCCACAGCCACTGCCATCATCAACCACCGCATCCACCCGGCGCAGAGCCTCGACCAAGTCATCCAGCACGACCTGAAGGTCATCGACGACCCGTTGGTCAAGGTCAGTGAGACCTCTCTCTCTCTCTCTCTCTCTACTTCAACATCAACTTCACCTGCAGAGGCTCTCTCTATAAGGTTCTTCATGCAAGGAAAAAAAAAAACTTCTCTTTTCCTTCAGTGGAGTTCCTCCCCTCTCATAACTCTCTCTTTCCCTCCAGTTTTTCTTATTTTGTCCTGACGATTTCCTGGAGTTTGTGTAAGTGTGCGTTGTCCCCTTATACTCCAGCTGTACCTGATATTCCCACATATATTTGTCCTGATACTCAAGACTGGAGCTCGGATCTTCAGTCTTTGACCTACCTAATAGTGATAATGTCTATAATCTTAGTAGTAGTAGCTGTAGTAGTAGTAGTAGTAGTACTACATCTGATATAAGATTAGGCCTTATTTAGCACATGAACACAAGTGTCTTACCCTCGTGCTCAAGGGTCGGTCCTACAGCCATGCTCAAAGATTTAAGTGCAAATTAATACTGTTAAACCCAAAGCAACAATCATGCAGATGCGTCCCATACAAGAACAAGATTAATACCCGACGTCATTAAGGTCTCCACAGGTATATAAACAACTGCATATGTAATAAAGGATAATGAATGGAAAATAAATAGACTACATCAAGAACTGAAACAAATGAATATCGTAAAAAAAAAAAAGGTAAAATGAGAGATTAAACCCTCTATAGAAGTCGTGAGCCGACGCTCTTTTGTTTTCAGTGATCGACAAGTGAGGTTTCGACGCCACAGCGTTGGTTGAGGAGGTTTACGTACGTATGTACGACTTGGACGGAACCCTTTGGGTTCCATAACTGCTGGTGTATGGCGGGAATTGTCCCCAGGACCTGTTGCACGGCCGTCGAGTTATGTATGTTCCTTTAAGAGCCCCATAAACCCTCCCACTCACGCCCATCCAACCAAACATGCAAGAGGATCTTTTCCCCCACTTACACCTAACGAGATTTTTTTCCTCCCATTTATGAAAGCAACTTAACGTCTTGTTCAGGGAAGTAGCGTTCTGAAGCCTGATCCAAGTGGCTTCACGGAATTGTGAGAGACGATACTGATGTCACAAATTGCACTTTAGCGTTTTGCCAAATCTGTAGCTTCGGTTTTATTTATTGTACATCTGGGGGCATTATTTTTATCTCTGTTCATTTTATCTTTAATGATTCGTAGTGTCTGATTTTATACGCCTTGGGAATGAGAATCGGAGACGTTCTCTCTGGAAGAGACGACGACAGAGTTTAGATCAGTAGCTTACATTGTTTATCCAGGAGCGAGTTAAGTAACGCGCAGGTCACTGGCGCACGTTTCCCCCAGCGTCCAGCTGGCTCACAGTCGGCGAACACGGGGCCCTCAACAGGTTGGCCATAGGGAAAAGGGAAACAACTCGACCCTCCTTGAGCACGGCAGAGCGATCCCTAGACGGGACGGTTTGACCTCGCCTCCCAACAAGCACAGTGGTATGACGCTCGTACATTTTACGACCCGTGTGTGTGTGTGAAATGCTACTTCAGGTGACGGTGCTGCAGCAGGTGGAGGCCCAACCCGTGTCGCCGTACGGGCCGGAGGTCCCCGGCTGGCGCCTGGTGTCCAACGCCATACACCACCACTTCCCGGGCGTCGTCGTCACCCCAGGTAAGTCTTAACCAACACAACACCCCCTCCGCCTCTCTAGCCTTTGCTGTTTTGTCATCACTGTCGGGGGGGGGGGTACAGAGGGGTCCTCCTCCCTCGCTTGCTATATGATTAAAGATGTTTGTGGGGGAATTAAGTTTTGAGAGAAGGAGGGCGCCTCCAAATCCGAGATGAATTTGCCTTCGTCTCCTGGTGTCCTTTTTTGGGGGGGCGAGTTCTTGAGGCGTGGGTCTATAAGAGTCAGGGATCGTGTTAGAATTATTTCCAGTGAGTGAAAAAAAAAAACCTTACCCTATCACAGGTACAGCACAACAGCTGTGTAAGCTTCAGCGTACCGTCCTGAGGTACGCCGTGTATATGACGATGAAGACCCGACATATAATCCTAGTCTTATTCACTGATGAAGCCCCTCCTCCTTTTTCTCTCCCTCTTTCCCTCCCTCCTCGTCGGTCCCTCCAGCCGTATTGATGGCGAACACGGACACCGTCCACTACTTGAACCTGACCTCCAACGTTTACCGGTTTAACCCCATCATCCTGACGAAGGCCGACTTTCCTCGCATCCACGGACCCGACGAGCGCCTCGCCATCGACGACTTGATGGGGGCGATCCGGTTCTACCACCGGGTGATGGTCATCGCCGGGTAGTGGGAGGAGGAGGAGGCCGCCTCCACCGCCGCCCATCGCCCACACACCTCCACCAGCAGTAGCGGCAGTGGCAGTGGCTTTCGCTAAAGTGCCTCCCTTCCTTCCCACGATCTCCTGGCTGCTTCCGTCGCGCAACAGAAGCTGTATAGACCACAGTCGTTGTAGGACGAGGGGCTTTGGCCGCGGGCGTTTGCTTTGTGCGTGTAATTTTTTGGGTGATGGTTCGAAACCCTGTCTCTGTTTCTTTCTCTGCACTGTGGCCCAGCCCAGCCCGGCCAGCCAACCGCTTCTTCCTTCACACACTCCTTCCGCTCCATCAGTTTTTGCTCCAGAACATCCCTCCCTCCCTCCCTCCCTCACCACATCAGAGGTTTGCCTGCATACTGCTACTAACACGTCCGCCTCCGCCGCCTCCTCTCTTGTTTCCTATCTGGTTGTCAACTCTGTACGAGTCAAGTCAGCGGGACGTCTGTTTCTGCTGAGGCTTATAAACCCCATTGTACATTACCGGGGGTGACCATTTTTTATTTTTTTTTGTATGATAGCCTGGACTTTGGCCTACCTCATTCAAGGTCGGGTCAAAGGCCAAGGGCGTCCGTCCGTCGTGTTGAAGCTTCGTACCACCGTGCCCAAGGGGTTGACAACCCCGATCTCTCAAAAGACAGGCTCACCGGGGGAAAAAAAAAAAGAAGTTTTTGACAATTTTTTTCCCTCGACTCGGGCGCTTTTGGCACGGTGTGTTCCGGGTGCAGGGAAAAAAGATTTTGTTTTCAATAACAGAAAAAGAAGTATATCGTACTGAGGGGGTGTTCTCTTGCTTATTTTGCGTACGTCACCTTAATATGCCATCTCTCTTTCTCCCCGGAAAGGCTCGCTTCACTCGAGGATTTGGTTTCCAGTCCTTGTCTTCGCTCTCTGAAGTACCTTTCTTGTGGAAACATATATTGCTAATTCGGAACGTAGCCCGTAAAGAAGGACTTTCTGTTAAGGACTGCGCGCGCATGTGTGTGTGTGTGTGTGTGTTTGTTTTTCCAGAGCCTGGCTGGCCAGCTGAAGGCTAATCTTCAGGGGGTCTTTGCCACTCCCACCCACCCACACCAGCGTCCCTCTCTCCTGAAGGGGAGGTAACGATGTGCTCGCTCTCTCGAGCGAGAAAGAATCAACAGTCGTAAGACTTCCAGCAACTTGGCACAACTATACGTCCTGTGTAAAGGTCTCTGTGCCTCTGTGTGTGTGGTTGGGGGGGGGAGACACACACACACACACACACACACGCACACACACACACATACAGACCCCCTCACACTAACTACATTTTACGACACAGGACTTCTGGTAGGCAACACAGACACAGCGCACTACCTCCGCCTGACCTCCTGCGTGTACCGCCTTGCCCCCGCCGCCCTCAGCAGCGGGAGCCTCTCCCTCTTCCACGGGGCCGATGAACGGGTCTCCATCGGTGCGCCAGGCAGAGCAGCCGGGTTCTACCACCAAATCATTGCCGATGCCGACAAGCAGACGAGGGATGCGCCAGTCCACGAGCGAGGTGGCTCGCTCTTGCGGTGGGCTGTGGACGAAGACGACGACGAAGACGACGACCCCCGTCCTTACCCAGCGCCCAACCCAAGGTCCTTTCCAGGTCAGCTTCGATCACGTTTACCCGTGTTCTCCCCACTGTAAAACAATGTAAACATGATCTACATACACGAACAAAAATGTTCGGTGCATGTTCAGATTTACATTTAAGCTAAATATTACGAGGTTATTAGAATATTTTTCTTTTTGTAAATATCAACTTTTTCATGTTTTGTAGAAGATGGTACGAGTGTACAGTAATAGCCAAGAGCTGTGCATTTACAAAGAGGTTAACACACTTCCGCATCTCTAACAGGGCGACGATGGTAAAGGAACATGGCCTCGCGAACCCCTTGCTTGAAGAACGAACAACTGGACAACCCACTACCCACCTTCAACGCATAAGCCTGTGGGCTTGTTGTATGTCGCCTCATATGGGACCAACCTAGGACGCTGTGCAACCAGAGAAAGAGATAAGCCCGCCCCACCATCGGGGAAACGAAGGAGAAAAACTGATGAAAAAAACGCTTGAAAATTACGCGTCTCCGTAATGGAGTCCCTTTGGGCGGTCTGCTTTCGCTTCGTCAGTTCCCAATCTGTAAACAGCGTCTGCTCGTGTCGTTGTCGTACACAGCCATACTAACTGATCTGTATTTTTACTAAGTAGCTGTCATTCTGGTGCTCTTGACTGCTTCGTACGTCATATAATCCTCACATCTCGTGAATTATTTTCTTGCGATTGTCTCAGTGCAAGGAGAAGCTTCGCCGCTCCCTATATAACAGTTCAGCGAAGGGGTTTTAACAAGAAGGCGCCTTAGAAAAGCCATTGCTTAAGTTAATGCTGACGTAAGTAAAGTGTCATGCCAGTCTATGTCCAGTCTTGGCATAAGGCGTTGTCGTAACAAGTTCTGCTTCAGTCCCTCGAGCACGATGGTTCGGTGGGTTGTGAAACGGCTTGTAAACGTTTGCAGGGCCTAATGTGTTGTGAGTCCTGCTGGTGGCTGGCTCGCTTCCTTCCTCCTTCCCACCTGTCCCAGACCACCACCCCTTTCCTCCGCAACCCCCTTCCACCACCACATGTTCCGCATTCTGCCTGCCGCCCTTCCCCAGTGAACAGGTTTGTCCTCCGAAGCTTCGGGGAACTCTTGCTGCGTCTAAGGCCCAGATTATTTTTTTTTTATGGACACGTTGGTCGGACGTGGAGCCTTCGACATGTGTGAGCCACGACCTCTGATTTTCCCCCCCCCCCCAAGCCTCAAGCCGGAGAGAAGCCAATCTCTCCTTGAAATGGTCACTCGAAATTCGTTTCCCACTTCCTGCCGCAGGGACATTGTGTGTCCACGTCTGGGTTTTGAAAGGATTATTTCTTTTGTCTCTGTGCTCTAAGAAGGTGTGTATATATTAAGAGCAGTTTCCCTGGGAAAGCACGTGGCTAGACTACTGCTCTCGTGAGGAACATCTGTAGAGAGAGAGGGTGTTCGGCTTGTGGTCCCCCACAAGTGAATGACTAGTTCGTTACTAGTTCTAATCCCCCTTAAACCAACCAACCTACCAACCCCCCCCCCCCCAACCCAAACCTAAAACCCCCTCAAACCCCCCCCCCTCCGCCATATAGGTCTCTATAATGCTCTGGGAAGTATGTGTAATGCAAATTAATCTTTAATCATTACTCTTTTTCACAGCAGCTGAACTAAACCTTCTTGTATTTTTTTGCACGTGTTTTATATATATATATATATATATATATATATATATATATATATATATATGTGTG
>JAYMFT010202007.1:0-11657 GCA_038088735.1 Panulirus argus
GACCCGTAACATCACCCAGCTCCCAGACCCGACCCGTAACATCAGCTAGCTCCCCGACCCGACCCGTAACATCACCCAGCTCCCCGACCCGACCCGTGACATCACCCAGCTCCCGACCCGACCCGTGACATCAGCTAGCTCCCCGACCCGACCCGTGACATCAGCTAGCTCCCCGACCCGACCCGTGACATCAGCTAGCTCCCCGACTCGACCCGTAACATCACCCAGCTCCCCGACCCGACCCGTGACATCACCCAGCTCCACGACCCGACCCGTGACATCAGCTAGCTCCCCGACCCGACCCGTGACATCACCGAGCTCCCCGACCCGACCCGTGACATCACCCAGCTCCACAACCCAGCCACAAGAATTATGTGCGTCACTCGTATTTACAGTAACCGTGTGGGTTGCCAAGTGTGTCCAGGTAGTGCCAACCCTGCCCTCACCCACACCCACCTGCACTTCCACCACACATCCAACCGTAGCACCCACCTGCATCAACACCTATTCAGACCTCTACTACCAAATAGCACTAACACCGCTTGATTACCTGCAGCACTAACCACCTGCATCTCCATCACCCATTTCCAAATCCACCACCACCCACCTCCATCGTCTACCCTTACCACCTATCCACCTGCATCACAACTACAACCATCAACCTGCACCTCCATTATCTACATGAACAACTACCACCACCCACCGGCGCCATCAACGCCACCTGCATCACCACCACCACCCATCAGAAAGAAGTATCTCCTTCTGCTCCATCACCTCCTCTCTGTATTAAGTACCTATTTGTACTGTACGGGGAGGGAGTTCTACACTCGTGGGGTCCCATCTCTTGTACTGTACAGGAAGAGAGTTCTACAGTCGTGGGGCCTCATCTCTTGTAATGTACGGGGAGGAAGTTCTACACTCGTGGGGCTCCATCTCTTGTACTATACGGGGAGGGAGTTCTACAGTCGTGGGGCCCTATCTCTTGTACTGTACGGGATGGGAGTTTTACAGTTGTGGGGCCCCATCTCTTGCACTGTACGGGGAGGGAGTTCTACACTCGTGGGGTCCCATCTCTTACACTTTACGGGGAGGGAGTTCTACACTCGTGCGGTCCCATCTCTTGTACTGTACGGGGAGGGAGTTCTACAGTCGTGGTGCCCCATCTCTTGTACTGTACGGGGAGGGAGTTCTACACACGTGGGGCTCCATCTCTTGTACTGTACGGAGAGGGAGTTCTACACTCGTGGGATCCCATCTCTTGTACTGTAAGGGGAGGGAGTTCTACACTCGTGGGGTCCCATCTCTTGTACTGTAAGAGGAGGGTTTTACACTTGTGGGGCTCCATCTCTTGTAATGTAAGGGGAGAGAGTTCTACAGTCGTGGGGTCCCATCTCTTGTACTGTACGGGAAGGGAGTTCTACACTCGTGGGGCCCCATCTCTTGCACTGTATAGGGAGGGAATTCTACACTCGTGAGGCCCCATCTCTTGCAGTTTAGGGGAGCGAGTTCTACACTCGTGGGTTCCCATCTCTTGTACTGTACGGGGAGGGAGTTCTAAAGTCGAGGGGTCCCATCTCTTGTACTGTACGGGGAGGGACTTCTACACTCATGGGGTCCCATCTCTTATACTGTACGGAGAAGGAGTTCTAAAGTCGAGGGGGACCATCTCTTGTACTGTACGGGGAGGGAGTTCTACAGTCGTGGGGCCACATCTCTTGTACTGTACGGGGAGGGAGTTCTACAGTTGTGGGGTCCCATCTCTTGTACTGTAAGGGGAGGGAGTTCTACACTCGTGGAGCTCCAGCTCTTGCACTTTAGGGGAGCGAGTTCTACACTCGTGGGGTTCCATCTCTTGTACTGTACAGAAAGAGAGTTCTACAGTCGTGGGGCCTCATCTCTTGTAATGTACGGGATGGGAGTTCTACAGTTGTAGGGCCCCATTTCTTGCACTGTACGGGATGGGAGTTCTACACTCGTGAGGTCCCATCTCTTGTACTGTAAAATCTCTTGTACTGTACGGAGAGGGAGTTCTACACTCGTGGGGTCCCATCTCCTGCACTGTAAGGGGAGGGAGTTCTACACTCGTAGGGCTCCATCTCTTGTACTGTACGGGGAGGGAGTTCTACACTCGTGGGGTCCCATCTCTTGTACTATACGGGAAGAGAGTTCTACAGTCGTGGGGCCCCATCTCTTGTACTGTAAGGGGAGGGAGTTCTACACTCGTGGGGCTCCATTTCTTGTACTGTACAGGGAGGGAGTTCTACAGTCGTGGGGCCCCATCTCTTGTACTGTATGGGATGGGAGTTCTACAGTCGTGGGGCCCCATCTCTTGCACTGTACGGGGAGGGAGTTCTACACTCGCGGAGCCCCATGTGTTGTACTGTAGTGAAGAATTTCTACTGTCATGGGGTCCCATCTCTTGTACTGTACGGGGAGGGAGTTCTACAGTCGTGGGGTCCAATCTCTTGTATTGTAAGGATAGAGAGTTCTACACTCGTGGGACCCAATATTTCGTATTGTACGGGGAGGGAGTTCTACGCTCATGGGGCCCCATCTTTTGTACTGTAGGTGAGGGAGTTCTACACTTGTGGGGTCTCATCTCTTGTACTGTATGGGGAGGGAGTTCTACACTCGTGGGGTCCCATCTCTTGTACTGTATGTTGAGTGAGTTCTACGCTCGTGGGGCCTCATCTCTTGTACTGTACGGGGAGGGGGTTCTACACTCTTGGGACCCCATCTTTTGTGCTGTACGGGAAGGGAGTTATACAGTCGTGGGGTCCTATCTCTTGTACTGTATGGAGAGGGAGTTCTCCAATCGTGGGGTCCCATCTCTTGTACTTTACGGGAGGGGGTTCTACACTCGTGGGACCCCATCTTTTGTACTGTAGGGGAAGGGAGTTCTACACTTGTGGGGCCCCATTTCTTGTACTGTACGGGGAGGGAGTTCCACACTCGTGGGGTCCCATTTCTTGTACTGAATGAGGAGAAAGTTCTACGTGCGTGGGGCACCATCTCTTGTACTGTATGGGGAGGGAGTTCTACTACAATCGTTAGGCCCCATTTCTTGTACTTTACGGGAGGGGGTTCTACACTCGTGGGACCCCATCTCTTGTACTGTACGGGGAGAGAGTTCTACACTCGTGAGGTTCCATCTCTTGCACTGTACGGGGAGGGAGTTCTACACTCGTGGGGTCCCATGTCTAGTACTGTACGGGGAGGGAGTTCTACACTCGTGGGGTCCCATCTCTTGCACTGTACGGGGAAGTAGTTCTACACTCGTGAGGTCCCATATCTTGCACTGTACGGGGAGGGAGTTCTACACGCGTGGATTCCCATGTCTAGTAATGTAAGGGGAGGGAGTTCTACACTCATTGTGTCCCATCTCTTGCACTTTACGGGGAGGGAGTTCTACACTCGCGGGGTCCCATATCTTGCACTGAACGTGGAGGGAGTTCTACACTAATTGTGTCCCATCTCTTGCGCTGTACGGGGAGGGAATTCTACACTCGTGGGGTCCCATGTCTAGTACTGTACGGGGAGGGAGTTCTACGCTCATTGTGTCCCATCTCTTGCACTCTACGGTGAGGGAGTTCTACACTCGTGAGGTCCCATATCTTGCACTGTACGGGGAAGGAGTTCTACACTCATTTTGTCCCATCTCTTGCACTGTACGGGAGGGAGTTCTACACTCGTGGGGCCCTATCTCTTGTACTGTACGGGGAGAGACTTCTACACTCACTGTGTCCCATCTCTTGCACTGTACGGGGAGTGAGTTCTATACTCGTGGGGTCCCATGTCTAGTAATGTAAGGGGAAGGAGTTCTACACTCATTTTGTCCCATCTCTTGCACTGTACGGGGAGGGAGTTCTACACTCGTGGGGTCCCATGTCAAATACTGTACGGGGAGGGAGTTCTACACTCACTGTGTCCCATCTCTTGCACTGTACGGGGAGGGAGTTCTACACTCGAGGGGCCCCATTTCTAGTACTGTACGAGGAGAGTTCTACACTCGTAGGGTCCCATTTCTTGCACTGTACGGGGAGGGAATTCTACACTCCTTTTGAACATTCTCCAATATCATACAGCTGCTAAGTTATATTTATGTATGGTGTCTTCACTAACCATGTCCTCAGTCGGTCTTTTCCATTCATCCAGCAACCTTTTATTACAAAAGCATTTCTTTACATATTTTTTAACGTCTTTTGCTTAATATCGTGTCCTCTGGTTGTTCTGCCTCTACTTCTCTCGAGGAACTCGTCATTACGTCAATTTTCTGTTTAAAAACCTTAAGGTTTGATCAACTTACCCTTCACTTTTCCATGATGGGCAAATGTAAGGACTCTAAGTCATTCCCTGTAACTCAGCTCCCTCAATTCTGTTCTCATCTTTGTTGCCTTCCTCCGGACCTTCTCTATTAGCTCTTTGTGCTTAAGTGCGATGAGTGTGTGTTTATTCATGAGTTTGTGTGTGCGTGTGAGTGTGTTTGTGTGTGTGTCCGCTGACCTCTACAGCAGCCTAGTGATATGACCTGGGAATGGGCGTGGCTTGTGTGAGCCGGGTTTCGCTATCGTGTTATAACAAACATCTAGACGACTCTTGGTTGTGGTTCAATGAAAAAGCCTTCACTTCCTCTATATCATTTATTCAACAGTAGAAACATTAAAGCAAGACAATATTATACATGACAGCTGTCCCCATACAGGAGCTGTGGCGTGGAGAAGCCTTACATTTGTACAATGAGGAGGTAGAGATATCTCTACATATGACTAGGAGAGAGAGAGAGAGAATCAAATATTGAGATAGTATTAGGTAGCGGCGATGAGTAGTTAGGTCAGTAAGGGTTAAGTATAATGCCGCTCTTGAGTCGTTAGGTTGTTTCCATTACAAGTGTCTATGACAAGAGCACCCGTGTCCCATGACCTTCCCGACCTGACCTCCTGCCAGGTGGATCTAGTGCCATGTGTCGCTTCACGTGCAGGCTGGGGTGGTCCAGTTGTTGCCCCAGGGCTGCTGAGGACAAGTTAGAGCGCTATATGTCGCTTCATGTGGAGGCTGAGGTGGTCAGAGCGGGAAAAGGCCCTCTCACACAGGCGACACTGGAAGGGACGGTCGCCCGTATGTTTACGGTAGTGGCGCGTCAGTTCGTCCGACCTGGCGAATCTCCAACCGCAACCCTTCCACTTACACGTGTAGGGCTTCTCCCCCGTGTGGGTCCGCAGGTGCGCCTTCAGGTGTGAAGACTTCGTGTACGTCTTGAGGCAGCCGGGCTGCGGACAGGTGTGGACCACCACACGTCGACGGGCACGTCGTCGTCGTGTTCGTGTTGTGGTGGGAGTGCCGGCGGTGGGTAGTGCGGGCGGGCACAGGACGGGCGCCGAGACTATGCCGTGGGCATGCGGGGAGGACGGCGGCGTGAGCACGACGCCCGAGCCGCCCCAGTACTGGTACAGGCTGCCCAAGGCGGTGGTACTGCCAGCCTGGCTACAGCTCTCTCTTGTACTTGAGCTAAAGTGGGAGGGGTAGGTCGCGCTGTAAGTGAGGTGGGTGGTGGTGGCCTCTGTGTTAGTTTGGATGGTGGTGGTGTGAGTGCTGCTTATGGCGGCCGGATGGGGGTAGTGGTAGTGATAGTCAACATAGCCAGTGGTGGGAGGTTCGCACCCGTACTGCTGTTGCTCCTGGTACTGGTGCCGCTGTTTCTGCTGTTGCTGTTGCAGCTGCACCTGTGGCACCACCTGTTCGTAGGAGGCCCTGGGAGCGCGGAATGCCGTGGCTAGCGGAGGCAGAGCTGCAGGCAGGGGCCCCTGGTGGGCGCCCGCCTCTGGCTCACACTCGCCCACGGGAGGAGTGGGCGGGTAGGGCAGAGGGGAGTAGGCGCTGCCTCCCACCTGGGAAGGTGGCGGGGCCCCGGGAGATGGGTCGTCCCCCCGGGTCTCGTCCAACAGAACAGACTCGAGGTCCAGCCAGATCTGTAACACAACAACAGACTCACTACCGGTGGACTCCTCAGGTGTCTACAATATCTTATTATTTCTTTCCCGCATAAAAACCAAGTTATCATTCTGGTTAAAACTACCTAACTTTAAAAGCGACTGGTGAAACAATGTACTAATAACAAAATATATAACTAACTTCAGACGGCAAAGCGCAGCTTAAAGACTAATAAAACAAAGAAAGTATTAATGTACATATCTATAACAATAACCATTGGATACATCTCGCATATTACAGCAGTTTATTAGAGAAAGAATGAAATTTCAGCTTTACAGCGCTACATTCATTTTCAAGTCTCCAATAGCGTTGGCTTACCTCGTTGAATTCTGAGAGGTTGGAGGATGTGGAGGGCACAAGGCTGTAGGAGACGGGCCGCTCCGTCGCTAACTCCATCTTGGAGAGGATGTGCGCTGCGCTTTATCTTACGTGTTCTCTGGAAACAGACGTGAAGACTTCTCTGGAAACAGACGTGAAGACACAGCTCAGCACAGAACAGCGCTCCCTAACTCAACCTCAACAAAGCTGCAGACTGACTGGTCATGATAGCTAGCCCCACCTGCCTTGGAGATGGCAAGTTGCCACATCTGATAACTTTCAGACTTTATTATTACATTCGTTCGTGGTATGTTTCTGATCTGGCCTTTTTAACCGATAGAAATACATGGTCTAACTCATGAATGAAACTTTAATACATTTATGAGAAACTGACGAGTTTTGACATAATAGTGTAAGAAAACAGAAATGTAATCACTCGAACATTACATCGCTGTCGACCAATGACCGTCTGTCTTTTAGGTCTAGACCAATGAGCAAGTGGGATGGGCGGGGCCAAAATCACGACTCCCTTCCCCTCCCCCCACCCCCCCCCCTCAAATCCCCAGCATCCACCCACCCTGACAATCTCAATGGAAGGCCGGCTTTGTTCCTTCCATTTTCGGAATGAAATGTCATTACTGTCATCAGAGGAAGTAGGGCTAATCCACTCGGTTCTGGCGACAGGACTACCGGAGTATGGCTGTTCTTTATGAACATTTAAACAATCAGCGCGACAAAAAGAGGCATTTTGTGTGAAATGGTTGTCTTACGGGCGCTGGAAAGGCGAGAAGTCGTGGTGACTGTGTCCTAAGGGACTCGTACAATCACTGGGAGGTCCTGTGGGGACTAATAAGGTCAACTGGAAGGTCCTGTGGTGACTGAGGCAATCCTTCAGTAGAAGGAACCATCCTACAGCCTCTGTGTCAGGACTTGTAGTCCTCCATTGTGCTCTACCCGCACTGCCCACCTGATGGCCCAACATGAGCAACACACCTATACTCATTTGTATTTGTTTTTTTTGTCATTTTTTGTTTGCACGTTATCTCTCACGGCCTCATTCATACTCTAAGATCTATTAGGTAATTCCTTTTATTGTTTTTCTTGATGTTTCTTTGGTTGTAGTGGCCAGGAGCCTGTGGTTGTGGTGGCCAGGAGCCTGTGATTGTGGTGGCCAGGAGCCTGTGGTTGTGGTGGCCAGGAGCCTGTGGTTGTGGTGGCCAGGAGCCTGTGGTTGTGGTGGCCGGTGTTGTGGTTGCTTTCGATGTTGGTTCGAACGAGTAGGTTCCCTCACAACACGTTGGCAGGCAACAGTTGCTCGTCTCATGCCGGTAATCCTCCCGTAAATCTTGTCGTAATCCGCGGGATTTACGCCTCCCCCCCGAACGTGCCTCCCTCCCAACGACCCGGCGCCCGTCGCTAGCCAGGTTCCCAGGAGGTGCCGCCTACAGTGACCTGCCTCACTCTGCCGCAGGTCAGTCACGCCCCTGCAGCTCTCAGTCCCCTGGCAGCGCCTTCCGAAGCTATAGACAGACGCTTCACTCTGTGTGTCAGTTGATGACTTGCTGAACCAAACAAGTTTGCGCATCACTGGTGTTTTCCCGGTGTGGGCGACTGGTGTTGTTGTACCAATACGGTGATATCACCGCGTCGGTATGAGCGTGAAACACTGGCATTGTCATAAGTCTTGTCATGTGGGACAGGCAAACGACATCGCTACACAACAATAAACAAAACAAGTACCGAAATATCTTTAAAATGATAACGGTTATTGGGTTTACTTGGCCCGGCCTTGGCCTGAAATAACAAGTGCATGGACCGATGCATGAAATCTGAAACCTGAAGTTTGAAGTGCTGGGCCCGAAGCAAGAGCCGGCCCCGGTGTGAGAGGACAAACCAGTCCTCTATAGAATATAGTCAGGGCAGCGGTTATGAAGAGTAAAGATGTCACTATTAGGAAGACAGGAATGACATCATCACCTGTCCATCTGCCTTCAGGAAGTCATTGTGCTGATGAGAGAGTGTGAGCTTCAGTATGTCTTTGAAATGAAAGCCACTCCTTACATATGTCAGGAATCAGCGCTGCCATGCTTTCATCTCTTCTTTCTTTCTTTTCAGAATGGATCGATTGATTGTTTGCGAAAACAAGAGCAAATTGTGCATTTGAACTTGAAAAGCAAAACACGCGTTGACCCACTTCCCTCCGTCAGGCCAGGAGGAAGGGTGACGTCTGGTCTATACTATGGCCATGTTGGTGGTTCTGGGAGAAAAACAGATTATCTTTTATTATCACATATCCCAAGGGACACTTCGATAGGGTCTTTAAGACTGTGCTACGTTCAGAAGCTGGGAAAGGGAATGATTACTCTCAAGTTCCCGGACGGGATGGTTCTGCCATGACACTGTGACCTCCCGGCGGGTCCCCGCGAGGCGGAGGGCCCGTGTGGGGTGTGCTGAGGGATGCTATGGGGAAGGGCTCGAGGCGCGACGCGCCGGCGCTGGGGGAATGTTGGAAGCCTCCGAGGTGCTGGAGTCAGAGGAGAGAAAAGAACAAAGAAAACCAAAATGATTTGCTGTGTCGTCAGAAGAGAACAGCGAAGAGGGGGGGGGGATGACTGTTGACAGAAATGGTTTTGGCCGCAGACGAGAAGGAACAATGTGTCAAAGGAGGAAGAGGAAAGGTTGTTGCGCCTCCTGAGACTGATGGGACGCTTCACGTGCATTGCGGGGGGTCAGGCTGGGTGCACGGAGAGTGTCCCTCCGCCTTGATGGGTCGGCTCCCCGGCCATGGTCGCCTCAGAACAGCTACGCCCGCACCAAAAACTGACGGAAGGAGGGTCCCGGGCAGGACTGGATACAGTGCACACCTCAGCGAATGTAGCAGCAACTTCTGTTGCAAACTCACCACAGACACCAGTTTACCACGACACCGCCCTCGCCAGTTTACAAGGATTCCGTTGACATGAACAATGTCGCCTGCCGTGCAGGCGTTAGACAATCTGGTCCGAAACGGTGACTGGTGAGCCCTAGCGGCTGAGGTGACAGTCAGACTGGAGGAAGTGACGCACACAGGAGGACCGGGACTGTATACAGTAGCGGGGCAAGGGACCAGCATGCTCCCCCAGGCCAGGCCTGACACTCTCCACATTCCTGAACCTCACTCAAGTGGCACTCAGGTGAGCGGGCCCGGGGGAGGGGGGTTACCTGCCTGAGCGTCGAGATTTCCCTCCCGCCTCGCTGATCCCTACACTGCCCGCTACACTGACGACGCTCAGGAAGTGCACCCATGACCTCGTGTGTGGCACCCACCATGCCGGGTAATCATTTTTCTCATTGACCCATAGACAGTGGTACCTCTCTGCAGTGGTCATCTGGCTGGCCTGGCCATCTGTCTTGGTGACCTCCACACTACATCAACCGTGTGTAGCGGTCACTCAAGAGGAATCTTTACCGGTCCTCTACAGGGACCTCTATTTAACTGTATCTCTTGTGTCAACTTTCACCGTTAGCTCTCTCACCTGTCTGTATTCCCACACTGTAGGTCGTGTGTCCTGCACACTAGTGCCATCTTGTTCGCCTAACACCCTAGTGAGGTCATCCCTCCTGGGGTAAGATGTCAGTTCACGGTCGTCATTGCTGAACGTTTTGTGTCAGCCATGGCGGATGACGTCATTAAAAAAGGCGGTAGATTCGCTCTCCGACCGTCTGCTCGTTGTTGGTCATTAGAGAGAGTCCGGTGCATCACTGCTGTTAAGCGCTCAGACGGCTCGTGAGACGAGAGCAATCAGGACCCAGGTGGGTGTGGCGGTGTCGCGAAAGTCAGCGTAGTCCTTAGGTGGTCCTGCTTCAGTCCATTGACAGCACGTCGACCCCGGTATTGTTCCAGTTCACTCTAATCCGTGCACGCCTTTCACCCTCCTGCATGCTCAGACCCCGATCGCTCAAAATTTTTCACTCCATCCCTCCACCTCCAATTTGGTCTCCCACTTCTTGTTCCCCCCAGTCTTGCACACACTATCTCAGACTCAGAAACCAACCTTTGCATTTTCTCAGTCGAGTCTGCCACCAGCGCTGCATCATCTGCCAACGGTAAGTTATTCACCTCAAAGCGCCTTCCCCTCCCCATTACACACACACTCACCGGGTCCTCTCTGGAAGACGTCTGCCGCGTACATTCCTCAACACTCCTCCCTCCCATGTGCGGGTTAAACAGTCATACACGCAGACTCATCTTCACCAGGGACCACTAACCTTCCTCCCTCCCTTTATACTCACGCACGCGCCAAATTCTCCTGATAGAAATGATAAACAAAAAATCCTTCCCCTCCACATGTGCAGAGCTGCGTCCACAAACCTGTCTGTCCGCCGTGCCGCACGCTTCCTCCTCGCCTTTCTCTGCCACACTCAACTGGTGTGTCATTTCAGCATTCCTTCTTCTTGTCTTCAGTATCACGACGCCGTCAGGCAGGAGTTCTGCAAGGCTTACCCTGAGCCATACACGGGCTGAAAAGCCTGTCAACCGATAATGAATGTCATGAGAAGTGATGGCGCTGAACTTGGCCCAAAGGCTAGGGGCAGCTTCTGGTGCGATCCTGCCCTCCCGACCCCGTGGGGCCTGACCCGCGGTCGGTGACACAAGCAGCCCCCCCCCCAATCACAGGTGCTGGGGACAGCCACCACTGCCGTTCCAGCACCGGGGGTCATCAGCTAAAGCTGCCTTTCCCCCAGCACGTGGGCTCTTTCCCCAGCGCTTGGGTCTCCTGATGACGTCTTCGGTCACTTTGTGACGTCAGCCCCTCCTCCGGCACGGGGGTCACCTGCTACCCTCATCTACTGCTGTCATCAGCAGATAGAAAGAAACAGCAGACGAGACCCAGCAGATGATCCTCTCCTGCTGCCGCTGCTGGTGGAGGTAAACCAAGGCCTCCGACACAGGTGGGGAGGGAGCCGGGCCCTAACACTGGCTGCACCTGTGACCACAGAGACTGGACACAATGGTGACCTTCTAGGTCAGGTCAGGTCAACTCTACACACGTGTGACCCTAGGTGTTAGCTGCTTTGACCTTTCATCAATAACCTTCCACCTGCATCGCTACCGTCCCAACAGACAGTACTTTCCTGCCTTACCGTACTGTCTGTCCCTAGGGTGTGTAGGGAGGCCATACCATCTGTCCCAAAAGTGTGTAAGGTGGGCATACCACCTGTCCCTAGGGTGTGTAGGGTGGCCATACCACCTGTCCCTACGGTGTGTAGGGTGGCCATACCACCTGTCCCTACGGTGTGTAGGGTGGCCATACCACCTGTCCCTACGGTGTGTAGGGTGGCCATACCACCTGTCCCTACGGTGTGTAGGG